>DF358649.1:0-16567 GCA_000787875.1 Solanum virginianum
AGATTTTTGAGTTTTTAGTCTTTGTTTCTTGTTATGACATACCCTACGACTCGTAGCTTAGGCTACGACTCATAGATGAGCTCGTATGTCCTATGATTCAGCAAAATCTGCAACTTTCCTTCAAAATCATGCCAACATAACATTTCTGCAAGATCAACACAAAAACATATAAAAACCATAAAAAATCGCATTAAGAACTCACAAAATCCCTTATTTTGGGCATCAAATGTATTGTATTTTGACAGCATATCAACACCCTCAACTTAGAATTGTTGCTTGTCTTCAAGCGACGAGTCAATCTAAGTAGACAATGAGAGACACATAGTAGTTACACTAATGGCATATAGATTATTTACTTTAAATCAGGTACCCAACTCTCATTTCAAAACCAGATTGCAAAGCTACTCAACAAACTAAAACTCAAAGAAAGTGTCCAGTAATCCAACTATGAAAAGCAAAGGAATATCAACCATCCATAATCAGTGGGTTAGTCATATGCTAATTATGCAGTGCAAATGCCCTCACAAAAAAGAAGTCCCTCTTTCTCACTCAAAGTGCATTAAAAATCCGGGACTGTGCAAGCATTCTCACTCTCACAAATGAAATTCTTGCAAAATGACTAACATCATAGGTTTTCCTCTATACTCAACTTTCGGATTGATGATAAAGTAGATTTGGATCACTTTAGGAATTAATGGCTTGTAATGTAGGCTCATGAGGCTTTGGTATGACATTTTAGGCAAATAGAGACTAAAAGCTATCCTTGAACCATATTTATCAACACTCTTGCTATCGTTGAACCATGTTTATGAACACTCTTACCTTCATAACTGAACCATTTACATTAAATCCGCCCTTATTATCCTTTTTAAAGCTTTTCCCGGGTGCTTTCTTTCTCTTTTTCAGTTGTGCCTTATTTTTGAACTTATTTCTGCTATTCTCTTCAATCTAAGGCAACTTTTCTTTTCTTTTTCTCATATGACATATGATTTCATCATTTCTTTTTTTCTTTCTTTTCCAACTAACCATCTCATTTTCATTAATTTACCACAAAAAGGGTCACCCTCAACTTAGACTTTTAGCCTGAGGTGAAGCATACAATATCTATTCCCCAAACCAGGGCCACTTTGTAGCCACCCTCAACATAGGCTTTTTGCCTCAATCAAGGTTCACATATTCAAGGATAGACCAAGGCCAATATTAAGGTATTTCATAAACAAGGCTGAGCTAGCTAGGTGTTGATAAAGAACAGGAACATGAAAAGCTCAAACATTTGGATCAAAGGATCTACTATCACATTTGGTAGCTCATTTAGGGAAAAGTAAGTTCACTATAAGAATGAAGGCCTAAGATCCTTTTCCAATCAACCACATCTCCAATCCAATTTTAGAGTAACAAGGCAAGTTCTGAGTCAATACATAATGCACGAAAACTACAAAGTATGCTCACACTCTCATGGCATCTCTTACATAATCAAATAGACTCACAGGTTATGCTTCAAGCATTAATTTGCCTTCGCTTTATCAGAATAAACATTGCCAGATAATCACATGCATTATTGCAAAAATAACCAATAATCTCAAAAATTTTGAGGGTACTGAATTTTCAAAACAAAAAGTATTTAATGACTATATATATATGCCAAAAGATAATAACTACTGCATATCTAGAAATTATCTACACTACCTAAACATGCCGGTTCAATAGAAATTAAATATCCATGAGAAAAAAGAACACAAGCAAGAAAATCTTGGGATCAAAATTTAGGGTAGTTATGGACCATAAGAACTCAAACTTCACCAAGATCCATAACTACCCACACCCCATCAAAAAAGTTGTGCATTTCCTTAATGCACCAAATCAAGAAACAATAGAGAATATATGAGTAAAATAAAACATACCTTGGGCTGCCTCCCAAGCATCGGCTAATTTCTTATCGCGGCTCAACTTCGTTCACTTAGTTACTCAGACTTCACCAATTTGTCAAACCTTGCTCCTCCATAGATTTTCTTTCTCTTCCATCTTGAACTTATAAATTGGACCCCTAATTTCTTTTCCAACTTCCTATCATGCTCAAAGGGTGGTGATATAAGAATGAGGGGACTGAGTACTAGATATTGCCTGATATTTGTAGTAGAGGCTTCTAATCTAAGTTTCTTGTAGACCATAAGGGGTTTCTGATTTATGCTAGCACTAAGATCACATAGTTCCCTTGCGAAATCAACATCTTTACTTATGCAGGGTATGGTAGGCATCTTCTCCACTGACTCGATGAGAAGAGTGTTGATGGATAGCTATTTTAACATGGATAGAGAGTGCTTGACCTTACTTTCCTCCTCCCTCTTCTTGAGTCTTTGAGGGAAAAGAGGAGGAGGCCTGGGGATGGGCTTGTCCTCTTTTTGATCTTCAATTGATTCATTTACTACATCCTTGTAACACTCGTTTCCTTTGACTACATCATTATCACACCCACTAGTAACCTCCATACATTGCCCTTTATTCGTAGAATTTTGCACTGTATCACTAGGCAATGTACCACTCTGATGCTGCTTAAGTAGAGTCGATATCTGACCAAACTGTTGTTGAAGCTGTTTAATAGCCACATAATGAGACTCTATTTTTTCATTAATATTTGCAATTTCTGCTCTTACTCCACGTAGAGTCTCATTCCGTGTCTCAGCCTTCTTCAACAGGTGATCAAACATCTTCTTAATTCTGGAGTTACTTACGCCTACATCATGTTGGTGTGGTGGCATATAAGGATTACTTCTGGAACCATCTCTACTACTCCACTCGACGTTTGGCCCCCTTATTTTTCTCATAATAACCACCCTGGCTATCTTTGTAAGCGTATTCTCTTCTTTAGGTCCAATTCTGGTTTCCCTAACCTTGGTGCCACTAGTCTTGATTAGACCATTGAGCGTTGGGCTGAAAATCACATATTAGATCAGCGAAAAATCAAGTGTCCTCCTCATAATATAGTTCCTTCTACATGAGAGTACGTGGAGGCTAAAGTTGTGATCAGGGACACTCTGTATATCTTCTCTCTTTTTTTTATATGTCCTAGAAAGAAACAAAGCAAAACAAACAAAAGGAATATACAAGAGAATCTAGTAATTAATACTTGAATTAACTAATAGTGAAATCAAGTCAAGAACCTAGTCGTATTCCCTGGTAATAGCACCATAATTTTGTTCTGATGGTCATACTCCAATAAGAAAGCAGTTGTTGTCAGTAATTAACCTAACTGAAGGTTAGAGTCGAATCCACAGGGAATATGGGGTTTGACTATAGAGATCCACTACCAATCATTGTAAGCTTCGATTACTAAAAAATAGGGGTTTTCTTTGTAATTAAAGAATAAAGATAAAAACTAACTAACTATGCCGGAAGATACTCAAATTTTTGGGACAACTTGGGGATTATGTTCCCCATGATTCATTGACTCAATTTCTCTAGACAACATAAATTTAATTGGTAATTTACGTGCAAGATGGTAACTTAGGTTCTTCCAGCCCTCTTGTGAAGGTGAAGGTCGAATTTCACCATAGCGCATGGTTGGCAATCATGGTGTGCCAATTAACTGTTACCTATCATCCCAATCAACCTCCCCTTGATCAGGTTTGGTTAATTAGATAAGAAACATCAATTGAATCTTGTCATTTACTTCCCTTTTCTTATTCGTCACTACCCTGATCGAGATTATGATAGTAGGTAGGGTTTGGTGTTGGCTACCACTAAACAACAATTAAAATGAAGGGAAATAAATAATACATGCAAAACCCCAATCAAAGAAATAGACAAAGTCTAGGTTATTTAAAGTCAACTACTCGCGGTTCCCACAACCCCAAGTTGTCGTTCTTAGCTAGTCATGGCTAAGGCAAAATAAACAATAATGCATATAAATGACATAGTTGAGAGTTTACCCAAAGCCTAAAACAGATCATGGGTGCTTAGCTACTCATGGCTAAGGTAAAATAAACAATAATGCATATAAATGACATAGTTGAGAGTTTACCCAAAGTAATGAAGAGCAAGAACACCTTCAAGTTGAAAACCACAAGCTTGGATTAATAGCAAATAGGTATAATGTGGGTTTTCAATCCCACAAAAGTGGGTCTTCTAATTGAATAATAAAAATCTACCCTCAACCCTAAAAGTTCTCCTAGAATATTTACAAGTAGTTGTGAATGGTGAGTTTCCCCTAGAATAAACCTTAACATAAAGTATATATAGTGTTTACAAATTTAACCCCAAAAATTATATAGAAAAGACAGCTGGCAACAGGTACGTCGCACAAGTATGACTCATGGTATGACCTACTAGTCATAATCAAGGTCTCATAGTCAGTACTTGGCATTTTTTACTTGACTATTACAACCCATTGTTATGAGTCATTGCTCGGGCTACAACTCGTATGCTTCTCTCAAAGTTTAGGCCTTCAGTTTTTTGTCCAACATTTTGGATCTCTCATTCTTGCTACGAGTTCACCTATATGAGTGTAGTGCAACTAACAACTCGTAGGATGGACTCATAGGGTTGACCTTCACTTAGCAGATTTTTGAGTTTTTGGTCTTTGTTTCTTGCTATGATACACCCTACGACTCGTAGCTTGGGGTACGACTCATAGATGAGCTCATATGTCCTATGATTCAGCAAAATCTGCAACTTTCCTTCAAAATCATGCCAACCTAATTTTTTTGCAAGATCAACATAAAAACCATAAAAATTGGCATTAAGAACTCACAAAATCCCTTGTTTTGGGCATCAAATGTGTTGTATTTTGACAGCACATCATCATCACTATCCCAGAGTTCAACCTTAGTTTCCTGCTCCTCAGTATCGTGGCCCTTAGCTTTTGGAGTTTGCTCCTGCTCGTCCGATCTGAAGTGTTCTCCTCCTGTCCTAGGCATTTGCCTCCTTCTCAACTCCCATGGAAGGAAGCCCCACTTCATACTAGAAAGCTCTGCGATGGCCTGATACATAGGCCTATGAGTACGAGGAGAGTAGGGGAGACATTTCCTGTATAGTGGACTTCATACCCATTGGAGGAGTCATCACCTAAGTCACTTCAAACCTGATTACTAGATCATACAGTTGGGGAGTCATGGAGGCATGACACAGGTTCGTCCCTATCAATGTATCCGACTAAGCTATGGTATGGCCCCATAGTACCTGCAGGTGGCACACATGAATATTCTTTGTTAGAAATTATTACACACACAGGTTGACGCACTAATGAGTACTCAAAAAACCTTGTTACAGAAGTAAGAACCCCCATCATTGATGATGGTTCTTGTTTCCTAAATCTGTAAAAGATGTTCTGCCTCAGAAGTTGGACAACACTGTTGCTCTCATTGTTTGGAAATAACTTAAAAATTCATAGCAATCTATGTAAAATAATGCAGGTGGAACAAGGTCAATGGAACCACACACGGCCCGTGTAATGAGACACGATCTGTGAAAGGCCCCATCAAAGGGAACTTCGTCATGAGAGTTGGTCGATGGCACATTACGGGCCGTGTGAAAGGCTATCCGACACATTTTTGCCCAATCTTTGACTTCTTATGCTCATACGCCCAAACTAATGCAATTTTACCCCACTTAATCACAATCCAATCAGCACAATAGCTTATACAAGTCAATTTTCCTAAAAATCATGCAAAATAGTACCCAAAATCATCACTTTCATAGTTAAGGCCTTAAGAACTCAACAATGGTAGTTTTTACCACCACATTCACACCCAACATAAACAATGGAAATTATGATGCTTTAAATCAAGAAAGAGCTAATCTTTGACTATGATCTACATATGTAAGCACTGAAATCTACAATAAAAGATGAAAAAGTTGAGTTCTTACTTTATAAATAGCAATGAATATGAAGACTTACTTTAAAAACTTGAGACCCACACTTAGATTAAACTATGAATCATGCGATTGATTCATGAATTGTCACAAATAAAATGGAACTTGTTGGAAATTTTGAGGGAGAAATAGTAATAAAGATAGAGAGGGTCGTGTATTAGAGAGAGAATGAAAAGTGAAAAGTGAATTGTTGAGACCAAGTGGGGTAATTTAAAACTCTTAGTCAACCATTTAACCAGTCAAACCCTACTTCATGGATGGCCTCGCGGCTCGTGACACATGTTATGGTCCGTTTGGACAGTCCGCTGGTCCAGTCTTGCAAAAATTCATGGTACATACATGGGCAACGCATGCACTAACCAACATGATCGGCCTCACGGGCCATTGAGCATTATATAGTCCTTGTGGACCATTCGTGTCAGCACATTTGATAATTTTTTCGTGAAGTTATCAAGACCATGCACGCGTAACAGATGGCCAGCCAGATGATCGGTTTGATGACTAACGGTCTATGTAACTAGCCGTGTAGGTGCATATAGCCATTTTCTTGCATTACCTTGCTTTGGGACATGCATACACTACTGCTGGGGGTGTTCCACAAGCTGTCTCACAGGGCACGACCCATGTGGAGGAACGCGGTACCTCCCTTTGCCACTTTTAGCTTCTTTTGGCCTCCAAGTACGCCCTTGCCCTGCCATAGGCATCCTATCTCCAAAGTGCTACCTAAATTCCCCTAAAAAAACAAACAAAAAAATACAAGAAAAATACATCACCTATAAGTACTCTTTTTTCAATTACTATTACAATGCATGGGTTGCCTCCCATGGAGCGCTTGATATCATGTCGCGGCATGACGCATTGTGTTGACTACTAAGACTTTGTCAAGGTGTAAGATCTTAATCACTGTGGCATCTTCTGTTGCACCCAAATATTGCTTCATTCTTTGGCCGTTTACTTTGAATCGATGCCCATTTTCTACTTCTAGCTCAATTGCACCATGTGGAAACACCTGGCTAATCGTGTACGGGCCAGACCACCTTGACTTTAGCTTATGTGGGAAGAGTCTTAGCCTGGAGTTATATAGTAGTACCTTGTCAGAAATACCAATGCTCTATTGGGTAATATACTTATCATGCTAGACCTTCATACTCTATTTGTACAGTGCTGCACTCTCTTATGCGTGGAGGCGAAACTCGTCCAACTCATTAGGCTGGTCAAGTCTCAAGTTAGTAGCCTCCTCCAAATTCATATTAAACTTCTTCAAAGCCAAGAGTGTGTTGTGCTCTAACTCAATGGGTAAATGACAGACTTTACCAAACACCAACTGATATCGGGACATACTAATGGGTGTCTTGTAAGCCGTCCTATAGGCCCAAAGTGCATCATCTAGCTTTCACACCCAATCAGTCTGGGTAGCACTCACACACTTGGTGAGGATTTCCTTGATCTCTTTGTTTGACATTTCAACCTGTCCACTAGTCTATGGGTAATAAGGTGTGGCAACCTTGTGCTGTCGTACTCCATACTTTGCGAGTGCTACACGAAAAACCTTGTTACAGAAGTAAGAACCCCCATCATTGATGATGGTTCTTGTTTCCTAAATCTGTAAAAGATGTTCTGCCTCAGAAGTTGGACAACACTGTTGCTCTCATTGTTTGGAAAAGCAACCACCTCCACCCATTTGGTCACATAGTCTACCACCACTAGGATGTACTTCATTCCATATGAACTCATAAATGGGCCCATGAAGTCGATGAGCCAGATGTAAAAAATCTCTACCTCAAGAATTGGGGTCATTGACAGCTCTTGGTGCTTCGAGATATTTCCCTATCGCTGGCACTGGTCATACCTAAGCGCTAAGTCATGGGCATCTTTATGGATGCTAGACTAGTAGTACCCATATTGGAGAATCTTTTTCGCCATTCTAGCCCTACCATGATGACCCCCCGCTGCAGATGAGTGACAGGCCTTCACTATACTCAATATCTACGCCTCTGGAATGCACTGCCTGATAACCCCATCAACACATGTTCTGAACAAGTATGGGTCATCCCAGAAGTACCTGCATACATAAAAAGAAACATTTTTTTATTGGGGTTAAGGCCCTCTGGCATAACATCGCTCGCAAAAAAGTTAGCAAAATCAGCAAACCAAGAAATGAGGTCAATAGAAGCTGCTAATACCTGCTTATTGGGAAAGAAATCATCAATGTTCAACCATTCCTTTAGTCTTGACTCATCCTCCAATCTGGAAAAATAGTTTGCTACTTGGTTTTCAGATCCTTTTTTGTCTAGGACCTCAAAGTGAAACTTCTGCAGTAGGAGAACCCATCTGATCAACCGTGGCTTAGCATCTTTCTTTGTCAGGAGGTATCTCAAAGCCACATGGTTAGTGTGCATTATTGATTTGGTGCCTAGTAAGTATGTTCGGAACTCGTCAAATGCATATACCATAGCCTGCAATTCTTGTTCGGTCACTGTATAATTGTTTTGAGCATCACTAAGGGTCTTCCTGGTAGTATATAGGGTGGAAAATCTTGTTGTGCTTTTGTCAAAGCATAATACCTACAACAATTTTGCTTGCATCGCATCTCACCTCAAATGGGACAGTCCAGTCAGGTGTTATCACAACCCAAGCATAGGGCATAGACATGACACAACGAATAGGAACAAAAAGGGACCCCAAAAAAGCCTCTTAAGTTGTCATTACACATCCTTGGTCGTGCAAAACATACAAATACATATAGATTAAGAATGGGGGCAATGGTACTAAGCGAAAGCTTGCATAAACATTATAATTAAGAGTCAAGAGTCGAAGCTCATATATAAATACACAACATGTCCAACAAGTACCTCTACTACATAGATATAGCGGGGGCCAAGATAAGCTACCAGGCTCACCCTCATAGTCAATAGAACATAAGAAAGTGTCTCAATACAAGGATAATAGAAATTTAGACTGAGGTCCCTAAAATGGAGGACTCACCAACAAACTTAGAATAGCACCATCTAGCCACTTGGAGGAGGAGGATGATCAACTTGGGCACCGGTCCCTACAAGGTGATATCATGTAGACAAGAGTATGCATTAGTACATTTGAATGTACTAAGTATGTAGGATACAATGCAATAAGAGATAAGCATCATAATCCAAAATGCATAACGATAGGCAATAGGCATAATATAGCAATATGACATGTATGATCAATGAGTAAGTAAAACATGCTTATGTAAATCATGCACATATAGAATATCATATGTGAAGAGGAGACCAAGCTAGATTTCCAAAGTATAAACCCCTAGGGATTGGTGATGATAGCACCCATCATCCTAGTATGTGAGGTACAAACCCCTCATCAAGGTTAGTAATGATCACACCCATCACCCTAATGGTTGAGTCTTTTAACTCCTCAGCTAGGTTGGTGATGATCACACCTATAACCCAGTGGTTGAGTCTTTCTACCCCTTTACTAGGTTGGTGATGATCGCACCGATCACCATAGTGGTTGAGTCTTTGACCCCTCAACTAGGCCCCAAAATTGGGAATGGTGTATCACAATACTTTAGATAGTATTCATCATATACACAAGCTCATTCATCATCATATAGTCAATCATATCATATCTCATCATTTAGGCCTTCATTTCCTTAAGAAACCATAATAGACATTTTACCAAACACCTTAGAGGTGTGTAATAGGGGTAAACGAGCATGCAATTTTGAGATAAAATCATACAGGAAAATTAGTGGTAAAATCTTTAATCAACACCTTGCAACACCCCAAGAAATTCATATCAAAACGCCTCATCAAATCCAACATTAGATGCAAGATTTGATGCTCAAAACATCCTAAAACAACTATACTTTCATGAACTAAAATCATTGTGCAGTAAATTTCTCAATACACAAGACCCACATGTAAAGTCAATATTAAATCATGCAATATTAAGTAAAAGAGGGTTTAGGCACTATGGATGGAAGGACCCAAAGGTATAATAGCACATACCTTAGCTTTTGTCAAGTTCTTGAAGAAGACTTTAATGAAGTTTTGATGCTTGGGTGAGATCCTTGAAGAAATACTTGAGATTGGCCTTGAGTTTAGGACTTGAATTTTGGGTTAGAAATGAGTTTAAGTGTTTGGGGAAATATTGGGAAATGTTTTGGGTAATATGAGGGTGAAATAAGGCTAAGTATAGGTGAAAATATGTTTGGGAAAACATAGTCCAACACTTGGAAAAATCTGGGCGAACTAGGAAAAGACAGTGCAGGAAATACACCTCTCCGCATCGTGCAGAGGTCGCAGACCCTCATTGGAAATTGCACCAAGTGAAATTTCATAATTCGATTTCTTTGCTTTAAATTCGAGGTTAGACCTTTGTCACCCTAATTTGGACCCCTGAATAAGACTATGAAGTTGAATTTTTGAAATTCTAAACAGATTTTTAGATATATGGAAAACAAGATTCTGGGCACTTCCGAGGCACATTTTCGGGCACTTTTTTGAGTCATTTCAATATCTCTCCCTTGGTAACATTTGTCCCTGTCTATAGAAAAGTTGTACAAGACAAGAATAATCATGAACAATCAGCCCCGCAATGAATGCAACATTATATTTTAAACATCACTTTCAAAATCCCATTATAAGTGTAAAATATTATAAATTGCCAACTTAAACATGAATGCACATGAATGACATAGAGGTTGAAATGTAAGACTTGAAGTCACATAGTCGACATAGAATTAGAACCTTAGGCTTGAGTGTAGTGGAAGAGATAAGGGTCCTGCTTTTGCATGTCCGCTTTGGCCTCCCAAGTAGCACCTTAGACTTGTTGGTACCTCCAAAGGACCTTACCAGATGTGACTTCTTTGTTCCACAATCTCTTCACTTGTCTATCTAAAATATGAACTGGAACCTCCTCATAATTCTAGTTATCCTCAACAATACCCAATATGAAGAGGTACAATAGCATTAGGATAACCAACACATTTTCTCAACATAGAGACATGAAACACCAGATGGAACAAATTAATCTCACTAGGAAACCACAACTCATAAGCCACCTTACCAACCCTCTTCATCACCTCATAAGGACCAACATACCTAGGAGTCAATTTCCCTTTCTTACCAAAATGAACCATACCTTTCAATGGAGAAACCTTTAAATAAACCTAATCACCCACTTGGAATTTTAGGTCTTTTCTTCTTACATTGATATAAGATTTTTGATGACTTTGGGCTGTCCTCAACCTCTTCCTAAACCTCATTACCATCTCAAGAGCATCCATAACCACATTCAGCCCTAATAAGGCCACCTCTCCAATGTTAAACCATCCCGCTGGTTATCTATAACATCTCACATGAAGAGCCTCAAATGGAGCCATACTAATACTAAGTGATAGCTATTGTTGTAGGAAAACTCAATCAATGGAAGATGGTCATCCCAAATACCTTTAAGCTACAAGACACAAGCCCTAAGCATATCCCCAAGTGTTTGAATCGTCCTCTCAGCTGGGGCATCTATTTGAGGGTGGAAGGATGTACTAAGGTGAACTTTGGTTC
The DNA here is from genome assembly GCA_000787875.1 of Solanum virginianum. NCBI lineage: Eukaryota > Viridiplantae > Streptophyta > Magnoliopsida > Solanales > Solanaceae > Solanum > Solanum virginianum. The sequence goes on from DF358649.1 coordinate 11,427, forward strand.
CAAGAACCCTTTGAAAAGATCTCCAAAAATAGGAAGTAAATTATGCACCACAATCTGATATAATGGATGAGGGAACCTAATGCAACCTCACGAACTCATGGATGTACAACCCTGGATACTCTTCAGCCCCATATAAAGTCTTAACTAGTAGAAAGTGAGCCGATTTCGTCATCCTATAAACCACAACCCATATGGAATCAAAACCTTTTCTAGTCTTGGGCAACCCAACCACGAAATCTATATTAATCATCTCCCACATCCAAGTAGGAAGCTCTAGGTCTTGGGTTAGGCCACCCAGCCTTAGATGCTTGGCTTTGACTTGTTCACAACTATGGAAAACGGTGACAAATTTGGTAATATCTCTCTTCATGTCTCCCCACCAATACACATCCCTCAAGTTCTCTATACATTTTGGTGGAACTGGGATAGATAGAATATGATGAATTATGGGCTTCATCAAGAATTCTCTCCCTCAAACCATCAACACATGGCACACATAACCTACCTTGGTATCTAAGGGTCCTATCTCCCCCTTGGGGGAAAACCTCTATCTTGCCTCCTTTCACCAAGGCCTTCAACTCAAGCAAGGAGGAGTCTAGATCTTTGTTTGCTATCACCTCATTAACCAAAGAGGATTTAGAACCATCAACAACAACAATAACACTACCTATATCTTCTAATCTCACCCCTAGTCTAGCCTACTTATGCACCTTCCTAACCATCTGCCTATCACCACCACCCACATGAGCTAGGCTACCCATAGACACCCGACTTAAAGTATCTGCCACAATATTTGCCTTACCTTGATGGTAATGCACACTCATGTCATAGTCCTTAAGGAGTTCTAGCCACCTTCTTTGTCTTAAGTTAAGATCTTTTGAGTGAAGACATATTAAAGGCTCTTATAATGGGTAAAGACATCAACATGCACCCCATACAAATAATGATGCCAAATCGTTAATGCAAACCCCATAGCAGCTAATTCAAGATCATGGGTAACGTAGTTCTTTTAATGCACTTTGAGTTTCCTAGAATCATAGGCTATGACATTACCATTTTGCATTAGTACACAACTTAAATCAACTCTAGATGCATCACAATACACAAAAAATCCATCAAGCCTATCCTGTAGTGACAATATAGGAGTGGACATAAGTCTATCTTTCAATGTTTGGAAACTTTTCTCACATTCATCGGTCCACACAAACCTAACCTTCTTTTGAGTCAATTTTGTCATAGGAGAAGCAATGGAGGAGAAACCATTCAAAAACCTTCTATAGTAACTCGCAAGGCCTAAGAAACTTCTAATGTCCGATGGGGTTATCATAGGGGAAGCAATAGAGGAGAACCCATTCACAAACCTTCTATAGTAACCCACAAGGCCCAAGAAGTTCCTAATATCCAATGGGGTCAATGGTCTAGGCTAATTCCTAATCACATCAGTTTTCTTAGGATCCACTTTTATACCATCCCTCGATACTATATGACCTAAGAATTAAACTTTCTTCAATGAACATTCACACTTGTCATATTTAGCATACAATCTCTCCTCCCTCAATCTTTGCTACATAACCCTCAAATGACCCATATGCTCCTCCCTACTATGTGAATAGATCAAAATATCATAAATGAAGACCACAATAAAGGAATCAAGGTAGGGCTTGAAGACCCAATTCAGTAGGTCCATGAATATGGCCGATGCATTTGTTAATCCAAAGGACATCACCATAAATTCATAATGCCCATACCTAGTATGGAAGGTCATCTTTGGAATATCACACTCCCTCACCCTTACTTGATGGTACCCTAACTGAAGATCAATCTTAGAGAAAAAGCTAGCCCCTTGAAATTGATCAAACAAGTCATTAATCCTTGAAAGAGGATATCTATTCTTTACAGTGAGCCTATTGAGTTGCCGATAGTCAATGCACATTCTAGGTGACCCATCTTTCTTCTTTACTAACAACAATGGTGCACCCCAAGGTGATTGGCTAGGTCTAATAAATCCCTTCTCCAATATATCTTTCAATTGTCCTTTAACTCCTTCGACTCTGCTGGGGCAATATAGTAAGGGGGAGTGGAGATAGGTTGGGTATCGGGAGGGAGATCTATGCCAAAATCTATCTCCCTTTTGGGAGGGACACCAGGAATGTCATTTGGGAAGACATCAAGAAATTCATTTATAATCGGAACTGACTCAATGGAAGGGACTTTGGACTCCACATCTTTGACTCTCACAAGATGATACAAACACCCCTTAGAAATCAACCTATGGGCTTTAATGCATAAGATGAACCTACCCCTCACTACTACATTATGACTTTCCCACTCAAGGAGGATTTCATTGAAATTGAAACTTGACCTATGGGTTCTACAATTAATAGAAGCATAGTATGCATGTAACCAATCCATCCCAAGGATAATGTCAAAATTAACCATATCTAATTCAGCAAGATCACAAGGTAAGATTTTATGCCAGATGTAAACCAGATAATTTCTATACACCCTTCTAGCAACAATAGAGGCACCAAAAGGGGTAGACACCTCATATGACTTATGCAATAACTCTGACTTAACATGGAACTTTTTAGCAACAAAGAGGGTAACAAAGGAAAGGATAGTGCCCAGATCAATCAAAGCATACACCCCAAGATCAAAGATTTTCAATGTACCAGTAACAACATCGGGGACCTCACTAACCCCTTGCCTCCCAAGTAGAACATAGAATCGATTGTGCCTTGGGGCACCACCTTGAGGACCATCTCTGTCTAATGGAACTGCATTTGCACCCCGAACCTTGTCATGGGTTCTAGGATAATCTACCTTCATGGGACCAAGCTCCCCATATTCAAAACATGCATTGGAACCCTTCAAACATGGGCCCTTATGACCCCTCTATATCTAGGACACATATCATTAGGAGCCACACCAACAACACCTTGAGGTCTAGGGAACTCATTGGCAAACCCCCTATTAGTAGCATGAGGAGGCCTTTGGCCTTGAGATCTAGCACCTTTGTGGAACCTACCCTTAAACCGAGCACTCTTGGCCTCATGACTCCTCTTCTTTCTCAACTTCTCACCCTCCATTTGCTCAGCATATGTCATCAACAAAGACAAGCCCATGTCACTAACAAGCAAGGTGGACCGACACTCTTCACTTACCAAATTAGAGACACCCATAATGAACTTATTCATCCTAGACCTAGAATCGCCACCAAGTGAGGAGCATACTTTAAAAGTTGATTAAATTTTAGGGCATATTCCCTCACACTCATAGCACTTTGTTTCAAGTTCATAAACTCAACCAACTTTGCTTCCCTGAGCTCAAGAGGGAAGAACCGATTAAGAAAGACCAGTTTTAATTCCTCCCAAAACACCACATAGCCATTGCCCTTCTTACCTTTCCATTGATGAAACCAAATTTGGGCCACCACCTTGAGTGGTACGCCACCAACTCCTCCTTCTCATTCGGCCCAACGCCAATAAAGTCTTGTGGATCCTCATCCACCTTTGATCCTTGAAAAACTAGACAATTCATCCTCATGAAGTCCCTTACCCTAGCTCTCGAGATTGTCCCAAGAGGGGCTTGGGCCCTATGTTAGACTTGATTGGCCACCATTTGGGCAAGCATAGTAAGAGCATCTCGGAGCTTACCATTGGTAGGTTGCTCCTGGGGAGTTTGGCCCCATCTTTCTTTAGTATTAGGCATGATCTAGCATAGCAAAGAACAATTATTAGGGGTGAAACAACTTATCACAACTCTAAAGTGTGACTTAGAAAATGAAGAAGGGAAACATTTCCTAAAATATCTCACAGCCTCCTATTCATATTCATGGCATGCTTTACAGCCATAAATAGGACTTTATTCAACAAAATGTATTGGATTCTGAGGATCTATCAACCTAGTTGATACCAAGTTCATCATGACCCAACCCTAGGGCCTAGATATGATACGGTGAATGGGGAACCCATAGGGACCCCAAACAAGCCTCTTAACTTGTCATTACACATCTTTAGTCCTGGACACATACAAAGACATATAGAATAAGAATAGGGGCAATGGGACAAAGGGAAATCTTGCATAAATATCATAATGATGAGTCAAAGCTTAGACATAAATACATAACATGTCCAATAACCACCTCTAATACATAGATATAGCGGGGGCCAAGACAAGCTACCAGGCTCATCCTCATAGTCAAAAGAACATAAATAGTGTCTCAATACAAGGATAATAGTAACTTAGACCAAGGTGCCCAAAATAGTGGACTTACCGAGAAGTTTGGAATAGCACCGTCTAGCCATGTGGAGGAGGAGGATGATCAACTTGGGCACCAGTCCCTTTATTATGATATCATGTAGGCAAGAGTATACATTAGTATGTTTGAATTTACTAAGTATGTGGGATGCAATGCAACAAGAGATAAGCATCATAATGAAAAATGCATAACAATCGATAATGGGCATAATATACTAATATGACATGTATGATCAATGCATAAGTAAAACATACTTAAGTAAATCATGCTCATATAGAATATCATATGTGAAGAAGAGACCAAGCTAGATTATTAAGGTATAAAAACCTAGGGATTGATGATGATAGCACCCATCACCCTAATGTGTGAGGTATAAACCCCTCATCAAGGTTAGTGATGATAGCACCCATCACTCTAGTGATTGAGATATCTACCCGTCAACTAGTTGGGTGATGATCGCACCCATCACGCTAGTTGTTGAGTCTTTCAACCCAGCAACTAGGTTAGTGATGATCGCACCCATCAACCTAGTGATTCAGTCTTTGACCCCACAATTAGGCCCCCAAATTGGGAATGGTGTACTATACTTTAGATAGTATTCATCATGTATATAAGATTATTTCATCATTATATAGTCAATTATATCATATCTCATGCTTTAGACCTTCATTTCCTCAAGAAACCATAACCAGACAATTTATCAAACAACTTGGGGGTGTGTAATAGGGGTAAAAGAGGATGCAATTTAGAGATAAAGTCATGTAGGAAAATTAGTGGTAAAACCTTTAATCAACACCTTGCAACACCCAAAGACAATCATATGTAATTCCCTCATCGAATCTAACATTAGATGTAAGATTTGCAGCTCAAAACATACTAA
>DF358649.1:16592-50745 GCA_000787875.1 Solanum virginianum
CGAATCTAACATTAGATGTAAGATTTGAAGCTCAAAACATACTAAAACAACCATACATTCATAAACTAAAATCACTGTGCAGTAAATTTATCAATTTACAAGACCCACATCTAAAATTAACTTTAAATCATGCAACATTAAGTAAAAGAGGGTTTGGCACCATGGCTGGAAGGACCCAATAGTTCAATACCAAATACCTTCACTTTTGTGAAGTTCTTGATGAAGACTTTAATGAATATTTGAAGCTTGGGTGAGATCCTTGAAGAAATCCTTGAGATTGGCCATGAGTTTGGGACTTGAATTTAGGGTTAGAAATGACTCTAAGTGTTTGGGGAAATATTGGGGAATGTTTTGGTGATATGAGGGTGAAATAAGGCTAAGCATTGGTGAAAATGTGTTTGGGAAAACTTAGTTCCAACATTTAGAAAAATCTGGGCAAAGTAGGAAAAGACAGTGCAGGAAATACAACTTTTCGCGTTGTGGACCCTCATTGGAAATTGCACCAAGTGAAACTTTATGATTCGATTCATTTGCTTTAAATTCAAGGTTAGACACTTGTAACCCTAATTTGGACCCCCTAAATAAGAATCTGAAGTTGGATTTTTGAAATACCAAATGGATTTCTAGATATATGGAAAATAATATTTCGGGCACTTTCGAGGCATGTTTTCGGGCACTTTTTGGGATCGTTTCAGGTGTAACCAGCACAGGAGCTAAAATCAGCTTTTGCTTCAAAGTCTCAATGGCATGCTTGCAACTATCATCAATGTGGAACTTTGCATTCTTCTCTAGTAGCTTGCATAAAGGATGTGCAGTCTTGGAGAAGTCTTTGTTAAATCATCGATAGATACCTACATGCCTAATGAAACTCCGGACCCCCTTCACAGATATGGGAGGTGGCAGTTTCTCAATAATCTCAACCTTTGCCTTATTCACTTCTATGCCCTTCTCAGAAATCTTAAAGACAATAACTATCCCCTCTTTGACCATGAAGTGGCACTTCTCCCAATTTGGCACCAAGTTTCCCTCCTCACAAAGATATAGTGCCTTGTTAAGATTCAATGGATATGTATCAAAGGAATCACCTACTACAGAGAAGTCATCCATAAATACCTCAAGGGTGTATTCAACCATGTCAGAAAAGATCGACATTATACAGCTCTGGAAGGTGGCTGGGGCATTGCACAGCCTGAATGGGCATCCTTCTGAAAGCCAAAGTCCCATACGGTAAAGTGAAAGTAGTCCTCTCCTGATCCTCCATGGCTATCGATATTTGATTGTAGCCCGAGTACCCATCCAAAAAAGGTGTATTTATTCAGCTTCCAGTAGTCCATGCACACTTGCCATCCAGTTACAGGTGTCAATGGGACCAACTCATTTTTGTTGTTAGCAACCAATGTCATACACCCCTTTCTTTGGGACACATAGCACTGGACTGACCCACTTGCTATCAGAAATAGGGTAAATCAACCTAGTATCCAACCACTTGATGATCTCCTTTTTCACCACCTCTAGCATAGGTGGGTTCAGCCTGCGCTGGTGCTTAATACTGGGCACACAATTATCCTCCAATTTGATCTTGTACATGTATATCCCTAGAGGAATCCCTATGATATCCATAATGGTCCAACTAATAGCTCACTTGAACTTTTGTAGGACGCCCACCAATGCCTTCACTTGGTTTTCATGAAGATCTACAGCTACAATCACAGGAAGAGTGTTTTCAGTGCCTAAAAATACATACATGTGGTATTGGGGCAGCTCCTTGAGCTCCATAGCTGGAGGCTCCTCAATGGATGGCTTAGCGGGTGATGTAGATCTAAGTCCAACTTTCTGGGGACAAATAGCCTGGTGCCTCTACCTTTCAAGGCATTCACGATGGCTGCATACCTACTAATACCATCACCTAAGAAGTTCATCAACACCGTTACTAGTGTGTCCATACTTATTGTTTCCTCTAGTGGGATCTCAGAAAGGCAATCATCTTTAACAGCTAGGATCAAAATCACCACAACCTTTTTAGGTCTCTTCATTGTAGGACACACACTGAACTTTACCTCTTCGGTGTTAAGTTTAAACGTCAGCTCTCCTCGCTCTATGTCTACCTATGCTCTGCCAGTAGCCAAAAATGGTCTCCCAAGGATGATGGGAACCTCAAAATCTACTTGGCAGTCTAGAATAACAAAGTTCACAAGAAAGATGAACCAGCCCATACGAACCAGCACATCACATAGAATCCCTACGGGCCGCTTTACCGGTCTATCTACCATAAGTAGCCATATTATAGTGGTTGTGGGGGCTCTTAAGCCCAGCTACCTGTAAACTGCTAGCGGTATCAAGTTAATGTTCAAAATCAAATGATCCAACGGTACATGAGATAGTGAAACCTCCCAGATCTTCCTTATTTTCTACAAGAGATCTTATGCAATGGCACTACAGTGGTAGAGATTGTTTTTTGGCTAGATTATGGCAGTCTTATTCTTAGTCACTAAGTCTTTCATGAACTTAGCGTAGCTCGGCATCTGTTCAAGTGCCTCTACTAGAGGGATGTTCACTAAAATCTCTTTTAGCATGGACAAGAACTTTTGAAATTTGCCATCTTCAACTATCTTTTCGAACTCTGTGGGAATGGTGGTGGTGGTTTAGGAATGGTTGGCAATGGTGGGGTCACTACTGGTGTCACCTAAGGCTCTTCAGCAACCTCAGGCTATGCTGGTGTCATCTCAGCTTCTTCAGTCAATCATCGGCATGCACCTCCATAAGGTCAAGCATCTTGCCTTTGGCTTCATCTAGACCTACATTACTAGGTATAACAAGGTCAGAGAGTACTTTGCCGCTCCTTGTGGTTACTACTATGCAATGACCGTCAATTTTTGGGTTCCGAATAGTGTTGCTCGGCAGTGACCCAGCTTTTCTCTAGTATATGGTTGTTGACAATTGCCCTATTTGCTGCTTTAGTTGTTTGATTGAGGTGGAATAGGAGTTGACCAACTTTCGAACATTGGACATCTCCCCTTTTATATCTTGCATCCCTACCTCAGTGCACTCAACTTTGTCAAGCACCTTTGCCATTATATCTTCTAATTTGGAGGTTCCACCACCCTTATTCGGACACTCACGGTTACAATAGCCATCTCTGTTCTGCCAGTTTCCTTGTAAGGTATTTGTGGTGTTTTGATGCTTCCCAGGTTGGTTTGGGTTGTGTGTTGATGCTAAATAGGAAGGTCATTGATTATGCTTCTAGACAACTCAAGGTACATGAAAGGAACTACCCTACCCATGATCTAGAGTTACTCGCTATTGTATCATAATTATACCCTTGATCATAGTACCTACGCTTTGTGTCTATAGTTTTTACCTTTTCTGCGCCTCCATCTAAGAATCGCTTTGCCAGTAAGTCCAATTAGGTCTTCATGTGGGCCATATCTTGATCCCACTCTTCATCCTTTCGTCGCTGCTCCACAGTCATCTCAAAGACGAGTCCTGAATGGTCTTCATCTCTAGTGTATTATGCCCTATTATTCTTGGATACTTTATCTAAGATCACCACTATATCTGCGAATGTCCTAAACATGTACGATCCCCTACAAGCAGCATTAATGATCGGCTTTATTATAAAATTGCATGACCTGTAAAGATTGCCTTCAAGTGCTCATCTGTGAACAGATGATCATGGAACTGCTTAACCTTCTACCTGAATCTCTCTGAAGTCTCACGTAATGCTTCATTAAGTAGTTGCTTATGAGAGTCGTGTCATCTATGATTTTTAGTTGTCGTGATGCGAGGAAGAACCTCTCCAAGAATGTCTCCTTTAACTCTCCCCAAGTACAAATAGAATCATGTGAAAGGTCATTCAGCCACTTGGTTGCCGCACCAGAAAGTGACAATGGGAATAACCACAACCTAATTGCCTGCTGACCCACCCTAGGAATCTCAGACAATTGGCATGTTGCCAAAAAGTTTAGGACCTACTACTTTGCATCCTCTGTTGCTGCTCTACTGAAAAACCCTTTTAACTGTAACATCTGTAGCATAGTGCTAGTGATAGTGAACTTAACACCTGCAGGTAGTAGGGGAAGTATAATGGCCCAGTGGTCCCAGCACCCTTCTCATCATCATTCAAACTTGGGGTGGCTGAGGTACTTGGGATCTTACTCCAGGCAGCGGTACTTGTTGAAGTGGTGCTGCCGGTAGTACCACATTGCCAGCATTGTCATCGTCACCCAGACCATCATTTCCCCCACCTGCAGGGTTTATAGCCAACTCTCTAAGTCTAGTTGTTTTGCTTTCTTAGGCTTTCATTTTGTGGATTGATTTAGTAAGCTCGGGGTCATAGGGAACAAGTACTTCACCCTTGCTTCGGGTGCTTTGCATGCAATGCAGGATCCCTACCAAGAAACAAAAACAAAAAACAAAAGTAAAATTGGGGACTAGTATTACAAACTAAAAATAAAAACTAATAGACTATTACTTTGCCGTATTCCCCAGCAGTGGTGCCAAAATTTTATACACCCAAATTTACACTCCAAATGGAATAGTAAAGTGATGGTTGATCAAATATAGAACTCAACCAAAGTTGAGGTCGATCCCATAAGAAATGCATGAGAATATATATATTAGCACCATTTTCAGATGTAATATCTATTTCGAAACAAAAGTGCATAAAGTAAATGGGGGGTTTAGGTGTTTCAAACTAATTTTCTATAATGAAGCAATAAAGGAGTGCAAGAACGACTAGATTTCAAACAATTTATGCAAAGCTAGGCTTGTGTTCCCTATGACATCTAATATGATAGCAAAATCTAGTGGTAAACTCATTCATGATTACGTATATAAGATCTAACAAGTTATGTAACATCTAATTCACCTCTCGGTCCCTCTTAGATGCATATAATTCATTAGCTTTCGGTCTCAGAACATATACGTACTAACCCTTGTTGTCAATCCCAGAATACTCTTACCTTTCAATCTAATGTACTTATACTAGGTTGAAAACCCTGAATTTTCATCGTAGAACACTTCCTAATCAAAACATCCCTTTTGGGCATGCAAAGAATAAAGGATTACCCTAATGCGTCAACTCATCAAGGAAGAAATTATAATGAAGATCACTATGATATATATGTTAATCAATCCCTATATTGTCACTACTAGATGGACTTAAGGTATTTGTGGTGTTTTGATGCTTCCCAGGTTGGTTTGGGTTGTGTGTTGATGCTAAATAGGAAGGTCATTGATTATGCTTCTAGACAACTCAAGGTACATGAAAGGAACTACCCTACCCATGATCTAGAGTTACTCGCTATTGTGTTTACATTAAATATTTGGTGTCACTACTTGTATGGGGTGTATGTGGAAGTGTTCACCAATCATAAGAGCCTCCAATATGTCTTCACAACTTGAGGCAAAGGAGATAGTTAGAACTTCTTAAAGACTATGATATGAGTGTGCACTATCATCCGAGTAAAACAAATATGGTGGAAAATTCTTTGAGTAGGGTATCTATGGGTAGCCTAGCCCATGTTGATGGTGGTGATAATGAAATGGCTAGGGAGGTAGATCAATTGGCTAGATTGGGGGTTAGGATGGAAGATATTGGTGATGATGGTGTTGTTGTTGTAGATAGGTCTATGTTTTCATTGGTTGATCAGGTGATAGCAAAAATAAGATCTTGACTCTTCGCTTAAATTGAAGGCCTTGGTGAAAGAGGGCAAAGTAGAGGTTTGCTCCCAAGGAAAAGATGGTGCCCTTAGGTACCAAGGTAGGTTGTGTGTGCCTTGTATTGGTGGTTTGAGGGAGAAGATGTTTAATGAGGCCGATAAATGTTCGTATTCTATCTGCCCCGATTCCACCAAAATGTATAGAGACTTGAGGGATGTGTATTGGTGGGGAAACATGAAAAGGGACATTGCCAAATTTATTTTTGGTTGCCATAGTTGTTTATAACTCAGCCGAACATCAAAGGCCGGGTGGCCTAACCCAAGACATAGCGATTCCTACTTAGAAGTGGGAGGTGATTAATATGGATTTTGTAGTTGGATTGCCCAAGACTAGAAGTGGGAGGTGATTAATATGGATTTTGTAGTTGGATTCCTACTTAGAAGTGGAAGGAATAAGGAGGAACCAACAAATCAAAAGTGTTACTTGGGAGGCCGAAGCGGACATGCAAAAGCGGTATCCTTAACACTTTTACTCCACTCAAGCCTAAGATACTAAATCTAAGCCTTTATGTAATTTCAAGTCTTATATTTCAACCCCTATGTCACTTATATGCATTCATGCTTAAGTTGGCAAACCTATGATAATTTTACACTTATGTTGAAATTTTGAAAATGGTGTTTTAAATGTAATGTTGCATTCTTATTGGGGATGGTTTGTTTATGATCACTCTTGTCTTGTATGTCTCTTTTACATTTGGGGACGAATGTTCCCAAGGGGGGAGATATTGAAATGACCCCAAAAAGTGCCCGAAAATGTGCCTCGGAATGCTGAAAATTTTAAATTCAATATATCTCAAAATCCACAAGATATCAAATATCATACTTCAGATTCTTATTTTGAGGGGTCAAAATTAGGGGAAAAGGGGTCTAACACCGATTTAAGAGCAACCGTAGAAAAATTTGAAAATCACAAAAATGCGATTTCTAGAGACGATCCGCGCCCCTGGCTCGATGCGCCAAGGGGGCGCTACTATACATTTTTGTGCCCAGTTTTTCTATCTCGATCCAAGACTTTTGGGTCATACACCCAAGTGTTCCTAAACGTGTTTTTACCTATACTTAGTCATATTTCACCCTCATGTCATCCTAAACATACCTCAATATCCTCTCAAACACTTAGCCATATTTTTCACTCCCAAAATCAAGTCTCAAACCCTTATCCTGAACTAAGGATTTCCTTCAAGCTTCAAGCCTCCATTTTATATCTTCATCAAGAGCTTCCTCAAAGCTAAGATATGTAGGCTTTAGACATAGGGTTCTTCCACACATGGTGCCCTAATCTCCTTTTCACTCAATTTGCATGATTTAAAGTTGATTTTACAAATGGGTTAACTAGTATGAACATATCTATGAACTATGTTAAAGCCATGTAAAGTTATGGCTGTTTTGTTATGTTTTGAGCTATAAATCTTAGATCTAATGTAAAATTTTATGAGGGGTTTTGATGTATATTACTTGAGGGTGTTACAAGGTGTTGATTGATGGTTTTACAATAGATTTTGTTTATTGATTTTATCTCTATATTTCATGGTTTTATACTAGCATTACACACCCTCTAAGTGTTTGATAAAATGTCCGGATGTGGTTTCTTGAAGAAGTGAAGGTCCAAACATGAGATATGATATGAATGATGTTATGATGATGAAATGCGCTTATGTATATGATGAATTCTATATAAAGTGTTGCAATACACCATGCCCAATCCGAGGGAGACCAAGAGCCCAGGTAACCTAGATGGGGGTTCGTACTCATAAACCTAGCGAGGGGTTTGTACTTCACCACCAAGGAGATGGGGTGGCATCATCATCAACCTAAATGGGAGTGTGTACTCATCAACCTAGTAAGGGATTGGTACCTAACAACCTAAGTGATGGGGTGGCATCATCACAAACCTACCAAAGGATTTGTACTTTGGAAAGCTACCTTGGTCTCTTCTACACATATGATATCCTACATGAGCACGACTTACTTAAGCATGTTGCACTTATGCATTGATCATACATGCCATATTGATTATATTATATCTATTGCCTATTGTTATGCATTTTGATTATGATGCCTATCTCTTGTTGCATTGCATCCTACATACTTAGTACATTCAAATGTACTAACACATACTCTTGCCTACATGATATCAACATGTAAGAACCAAAGCCCAACTTGATCATCCTCATCCTCCACATCCCTAGTTCAATACTAATAAAGCTAGTTGGCAAGTCCTCCACTTCAGGGACCTTAGTCTATCTTGCTCTTATTATGTATTGAGACACTCTTCTCTATATTCTACTTTGACTATAAGGGTGAGCCCGGTTGCTTTGTCTTGGCCCCCACTCTTATCTATGTACTAGAGGTGTTTGTTTGACATATTATGTATTTAAGATATGAATTTGACTCTTGTCTCTTGATTATGATGTTATGCAAGCTTTTGCCCTTAGCCTTTACCCCTATTCTTACTCTTTATGTCTTTTATATGCTTCTGCGACCGATGATGTGTAATGATAAGTTAAGAGATGGCTTTGGGGTTCCTTCGGGTTCTCCATTCACTGTGTCACGTCTAGGCCCTGGGCTTGGGTCATGACACTAACACTCACCACACAATAACTCCTTGTAGTAGCTCTCTCCCTTTGGTCCTATACTCTACTGGTCTTGACTACTTGCTCCATCCTTTCCACTACACTTGTGAATGGTTGATCTAAGAACATGCCTCTCATGATTGTATTGGCACACACTTGACTATTTTCATCAAGAGCTCAATAGAAAATTTCCACTAAGGCATCAACCACGATCTTATGGTTTGGAACCATTCTCAAATATTTATTGAACCTCTCCGATGTTGTGCTAATGGAATCACCCAAAAATTGCTCAAAGTTATTGATTTGATCCTTAAGTTTGAGCATTTTGGACCTTGGAATGTATCGCTCTAAGATGGGTCTTTGCAATTCTACCTAATTGGTGACTGATCTCTATGGGATTTCTCACAACCATATTGCTACATTACCGGTAAGAGATACAAGGAACACATGTAACCCGACAACATCTATAGAAAGATTTTGTGTACCTATCACACTTTTACAAACAAATGTAATATTATGAAGATGACTATGAGGATCCTCAGTAGGTAACCCTGCAAACAAACCACGGGTCTGAAACATTTGGAGTGATCCACTTGATAACATGAACTTAGTGTCAGCCAGTAATGGTGGTAACACTATAGCACATATGACGTCCATGGCCAATGGATTCAACCGATATTGATTCCAACCATATGAATTCTCGTTGAAATCCCTATAGTGTGGACTATTTTCCCTTGGTGATAGATTCTTCTCTCTACCCACATCATTATCATTTCAATCCATGGCTTCATCAACCGCAATATCCATGTTTGCTTGGGCCATTCTCCTTGCAACACGTTTGATCTCAAGATTAATTGGAGCTAAGGGTCCGCCTTGCCTCCTTGTATTGGGCATATACCTAGTATACCCTGCAAAGGTAACTAAATAACAAAACCAAAAATAAAAATTAAAACGCAAGAGAACTAAGCAATCAACACTTGAATTAACTACTAGTGCAATCAAGTCAAAACTTCACCGAATTACCCGACAACGACACCATAAATTTTGATCATACTCAAATAGTACCTCTTACTTTGAGGATAAAGTGATAGTTGTCAAATATAAAATCTAACAATAGGTTAAGGATGAATCCCAAGGGAATAAGGGGTTTTGCCACCTTGACTCACCAACAATCATTTCAAGCATTAAATAACTCTATTCTTGAGAATGGGGAGGGTTTTTTGCAATGTATGGTAATAACTAAAACTATACTAATAAAGCGAAGAGACAATCAAATTGGAGAGCAACTTGGGAAATTGTGTTCCCTATGATTCGCAAAATCAAACAACCTGGATAACAAAACCTGAATTGGGACATTACATATAGGACGACAACTTAAGTTCTTCCAACCCTTGGGCATAGGCTAAAGTGTTCCAATCAGTTCTTCCAATCCTTGGGCGAAGGTGAAGGTCAAATTTCACTATAGCGCTTAGTCGGCTAGTGTGCCAACTAAACGTTACCTATTATCGCAGTCAACCTCTCCTTGGCAGAGTTTGGTTGATTAGATGAGAACACATCAATCACATTTCGTCACCCATTTCCTTTTCCTATTCATCACTACCTTGATCTGGATGATGACACTAGGCGGGGTTTAATGTTGGCCACTATTAAACAATAAGTAAAACGAAGGAAGATGGATAATACATACAAATACAAAACTCAAGAAGTGCAAACAATCCAAGTTATTAAGCTAGCTACAAATGGTTCCCACAACCCTAAGTTATTGGTTTAGCCACTCATGGCATGGGCACACAAATCAACAATGAAATTAAAAGATATGGAAGATTTGTTACCCAAGCAAATTGATGAACAATGAAATGCTATTTGAAAATAGAATCACAAGCTTGAATGATGAAATTTATCCACAAGTGAATCTAAATCCATAAATTTGAGTCTCAAAGTAAAACCCTAATTTTCTACTCTTAAACCCTCTCTAAAATCTAAATGTTATATCAAGCATTATGAAAATGATGCTCCTAAAACCCTAACATATACTATTTATACTATTTATGAAAAGGTCATTAAAATAATTAAAAAATATAGTCAATGTATGGTGCCTAACGAGCCGTAATCGGGCTTTCGTAGTCAGCACTTGGCATTTTGAACTTCACTGCTATGATCCACCTCTATGATTCGTAGTCTTACTATGACTCATAGTGCCTTTTTGTAGTCCACTCTTGTATTTCGTAGTCCAATTTTAATCAACACAGTTAATTACTATGAGGCCCCCTTTTACGAGTCAAAGTGAGGACTATGACCCATAACTTGAGCTTGTATGGCTGAACTTCTAATCCTCAAATTTTGGTTTTGGAAACTATTAATTGATATGATCATCCCGTATGACTCGTAGCTTGGGCTATGACTCGTAGTGGGTCACGTAGATCCTCATAATCAGCAAAATCTGCAACTTCTTCTAAAGTCAAGCGAACCTATATTTTTTGAAAAAATAAACACAAAAACGCATAAAAAACATAAAACGTTGCATTGAGAACACATAAAATCTCATATTGTAGGCACTAATGTGCTGTATTTTGATAGTACATCAGTCGGCACACCATACGAAAGGGGTTTATGGGATGTATTGCATGCCACATCCCAAAATCAAGGTCTCGTACAAAGCTACTGGAAATTTAGACTTCAAATCTACGACACCCCTCTGTGACTTATAAAGTGATTTACGACCCATAAGGGGGTTTCATTTGATGAATCTTCAAAAAGTCCCAATCTTTGATCCTTGGGGAACGAACCATATTCTATGATTTGTAAAACATTCCACGACTTATTTGTGTGTTCATAGAATCAAATTTAGAAACTAGCCCCTCACTGGAATTGTCCATGAAACACAACTTCTGCATTTCTTCCAAAAATAAAGGCCAAACCTGCAATCCTACAAATATAACACAAAAACACGTAAAACCAAGTAATATCGCATTGAAGATATATATAATTCCATGGTTAACCATAAAAAGTGTTGTATTTTTGCAGCACATCAACACCCTCAACTTAAAATCAGTACAGGTTGAACCCCATGGCTATGGATGTGACTAGAGCTATTATGCTACCACCACTACCGACAGACACAAAGTTCATAGCCTCGAGTAGGTTACTTCGGATGTTGCAGAACCATGGGCTATTTGCGATCTTATCATCAGAGGATCTACATAGCCACTTGTACAATGTGTCATTTGTTTGTAAAAGTGTAATGGGAACACAGAATCTGTCTATGGATGCTGTGGGACTTCATCGCTTCCCGTTGTCTCTGACCTCCCGCAGAGTTCAATCACTAGCTGGGCAGATTTGCAAAACGCTTTTTTGTAGAGGTACTTCCTTAGATTGAAGAAGCTCAAGTGGAAGGACCAGATCAATAACTTGGAGTAGCTTCCTGGTGATAAGCACTACATAGGAGCAGTTTATTAAAGGTTTAAAGAGCATCCCCGCAAGATAGTTGATGACATCTTAGTGGAGATCTTCTACTGTGCTATTAGTGAGAATAGTCAGGCTTATGCTGACACTATCATGAGAGGCACGCCCTTTTGCAAGGATTGCAGAGCATATAAAACAAGTGGTCAAGATGAATCGTGCACAAGGGCAATTGGATAGATCTGCCATGAAGAGTTCTTATGTTGTGAATGTAGGTCTAGATCAAGCCAGAATCAATAAAGTGATCATGTAACAACTTGCTATGGTTTGCACAGGTGTGGAGATGATGATGAAGCAGAACCAAGAAAGAGTAAATACACTGATTCATCAATCTTCACGTGCACCTATGAACAAGGAGCCGTAGTATTAAAGGACACATGCTTTGTTAATGATCAGATGGGGGGGGTTCTCGAAGTAATGCCCAAGGGTCAAACCAGGACTATTGACGCCAAGCTCAAAGAAACCAAGGTCGGAACTATGGTAGAGATGGAGATTTCAGGGACAATCGTGAGGTTACTATGATAGGAACTGGGGTCCAGACACAGATTGGGGTCATAGAGATAGTTTCAGAAATGGTCCGTATGTGCCACCACAAAATTGCTAGTCAGGTGCAGGCAATTCCAGAATAAAGAAGATGTTTGATAAAGAAGGAAAAGACACAAGAGAAGACTCTAAGGGGTATGAAATCAGCTATTTCAAGCATTAATTAAAAAAATAGAGTCTCATTCTATGGCTATTAAATAGCTTGAACAACAGTTTGGTCAAGTGTCGACTCAACTGACTCAGCATCAGAGGGGTACATTGCTTAGCAACATAGTGCAAAATCTAAAAAATGAAGGGCAGTGTATGACGGTTACTACTAGGGATAGCAAGAGCTCGATCCTAAATAGAATCACAAGCTTGAATGATGAAATTTATCCACAAGTGAATCTAAGTCGATTGATGTAGAGAATGTTTATGAGGAGATGGTTGAAACAAAAGATGCGAATAAAGGAGATAATCGTGGCAATCATGGGGTGAGTGAATTAGCTAAAGTGCCATAGAAGTTTAAGCCTATCCCTTGGCCTCCTCCTTCTTTCCCACAAAGAATCAAAAAGAGGGAGGAGGAAGGAAAGTACAAATACTTTCTCTCTATGCTAAAACAACTATCTATCAATATCCCTCTCATTGAGGCTTTGGAGAAAATGCTAGGTTATGCAAAGTATATGAAGGACTTGGTCACCGAAATGTGCACTATAAGTTAGGAGCTTTCTCAAGAGATTCCATATTGCAGTGCTATTACTACAAAGTCCTTGGTTTAGAAGCATGAAGATCCATGTGCTTTCACCATACCTTGTACTATAGGAAATGTGGAGTTCGTAAAGGGCACTATATGATTTAGGTGCCAGTATCAATTTGATGCTCCTTGTGGTCTACCAAATACTTGGATTGGGAGCCCCTACTCCAACTAGCATGAGATTACTAATGGCAGATCGAATAGTGAAAAAATTGTGAGGATACTCTATGATATATTGGTTAAAGTGGAAAAGTTCTTATTCCCTACAAACTTTGTGATCCTTGACTTTGAAGTTGATTTTGAAGTTCATATTATCTTGGGAAGGCCCTTCATAGCTACTTGTCCCACGGTGGTAAATATGGAGAAGGGCTAACTCAAGTTTAGATTTGGGAAGGATGAGGTCATGTTCAACGTGTGTTAACATGTGAGGCAAGACAATAATGTGAAAGTGGTTTCTGTTATCAAGACTATTGATGATGCTAAGCCACAAGAACCACTTGAGGTAAGATTGGGTGTTGACACTTGGGATGCAGTGTTGATGAACTTTGATAGTGATGGTACCCAGACTATGAGGAGAGAATGAATGCGCTAGGGGTGTCTTTTGGTCCCAGGCGCCAAACTAAGCTAGAGCTAGATTTGCAGAATCAAAAGTCACCATGCACAAAACCCTCCATAGAAGACCTATTGGTGTTAGAACTAAAGGCCTTTCTAGCATATTTAAAATATGCATTTTTAGGAGGCAACAACACTTTGCCATTCATAATAGTTGCAGATTTGAATGATGAGCAAATGGATGCCTTTGTAATAGTACTCAAACAATTCAAAAAGGCCATCAGATGGACGATTGTAGACATTATTAGGATACATGGGGTATGTACACATAAAATCCAGTTGTCCAAAGACTACAAACCAAGCATTGAGCATCAAAGGCGGTTAAATCCTCCTATGTAAGAAGTTATAGGCAAGGAGATTATTAAGTGGTTCGATACAAGGGTAATCTACCCGATTGTCGATAGTGAATAGGTGAGGCCAGTGGAGTGTGTTCCAAACAAAGGGGGTTTCACAGTGGTAGCTAATGCCAACAACAAATTGATCCCGATACGGCTAGTCACAGGATGGCGGGTGTCAATGGATTAAAGAAAGCTCAATTCCTCAATATAGAAGGATCACTTTCCTTTGCCATCCATGGGTCAGATGCTGGATCGACTAGCAGGAAAGGGGTGATATATTTTCTCGATAGATATTCAGGCTATAATCAGATCATCATCACTCCAGATGATTAAGAGAAGACCATATTTACATGTCCCTATGGTACATTTACATTCAAAAGGATACCATTCATGTTGTGTAATGCTCCAATGAAATTTTAGAGATGCATGATGTCAATCATCTCAGACATGGTAGAGATTACTATTGAAGTCTTCATGGATGACTTTAGTGTGGATGGAAACTCATTTGAGATTGCTTAATGCACTTATAGGATGTTTTGCAAAGATATGAAGTAAGCCATCTGATACTTAATTAGGAAAAGTGTCACTTTATAGTGAAAGAGGGTATTGTGTTGGGGCACAAGATATTATCAAGGGCATTGAGGTCGATAGAGCCAAAGTGAAGGTGATTGAGAAGCTCCCATCACCCATCTCAGTAAAGGGTGTGAGGAGTTTCTTGGGGCAATGTAGGATTCTACCATAGGTTCATAAATGATTTCTCTAATATTTCACTCCCATTATGCAAATTATTGGAGAAAGATGTTATGTTCATGTTTGATGATGCATGTCTAAAAGCCTTTGAAGAGTTAAAGAAGAGATTGATCGCAATACCAATCATTGTGGCTCCAGACTGGTCTAAGCCTTTTGAGATCATGTATAATACAAGTGGGGTTGCTCTAGGTATGGTATTGGGACAACACAAGGAGTTATTACATCCCATATATTATGCCAGCAAAGCCCTAAATATAGCAATGAAGAAATACACCATCACAAAACAAGAGTTGCTCGCCTTGGTATTTACATTCAAAAAGTTCAAGTCATATCTATTAGGTGCCAAAGTAGTGGTGTATACAGGCCACTTAGCACATAAAAATTTGATAGCTAAGAAGGATACAAGCTAAGGTTGATGATATTGGTTCTTCTCTTCCAAGAGTTCAACTTTGATGTCATTGACAGAAAAGGGACAGAGAATTATGTTGCAGATTATCTCTCTGGATTAGAAGATGGGGAATGACGAAATGTGATGATGGGTTGGAGATAAATGATTTTTTTCCTATTGAGAGAGTGTTGGCTGCATCTCATGATTTGATATCTAGGTTTATGGATTATGCGAACTACTTGGTGAGTGATGTCATGCCACCTGGCCTAAACATACATCAGCATTGGAAGTTTTATATATCAAATTGGGTTGAGGTTATTAGTTTACCTAACAATGAGGGAAAAAGTGTCATGCAAAACATTTCTAAAAAATAACATCTTGTCAAGGTTTGGCACCCCTCAGGCAATCATCAGTGATGGAGGTTTTTACTTCTGCAATAGAATTTTTAAAGCTCTTCTTGAAAAGTATAAAGTGAAACATCAGGCGGTGACGCCTTATCATCCTCATATGAGTGGGCAAGTAGTGGTGTCCAATAGGAAAATCAAATAGATTCTATCCAAAATTGTGAATGCAAACCAGACAAATTGGTCGTGGAAGTTGGATGATGCACTACGGGGATGTCGGACAACATTCAAGACCCCAATAGGCATGTCTCCCTACCAACACGTCTTTGGGAAAGCATGTCACTTGCCAATTGAGTTGGAGCATAAAGAATGTAAGCATTAAAGAAGTTGAATCTGGATTAGAATAATGCGACAAACTCTAGGCTGAGCCAACTCAATGAGCTTGATGAATTCTGTTTGAAAGCATATGAGTGCTCAACCTTGTATAAACAAAGAATGAATCTATAGCATCACTGCCACGTAAAAAACAGCTAATTCATACTAGGAGACTTGGTGTTGTTATACAATTAAAGACTGAAGTTATTCCTTGGGAAGCTCAAATCCAAATGGTTTGAACCCTTCAAAGTAGCATACGTCTTCGATCATGGGGCCATTAAATTGTTTTACTTTTATATGAGACCTTATATGAGTCGTAGAGTATTCTACAAGTCGTAAAGATGTTGATCATGGGGCCATTAAATTGGAGAGACAAAATGGAGAAACTTTCAAAGTTAATGGCCAAAGAGTCAAGACATACCTTGAAAATGTTGAAGAGATCAAGACAGTGGAGGAATAAGATCTTGAGAAAGTCTGAGTAGTCAAGCTATCTATGTCATACCGTGATAATAAATTAGGTGCTACTTGGGAGGCAACCCAAGGTGGACCTTAGCACTTAGGCACCCACATATGTGTTTTTGACCCCTTATATTATATTTTTTCTTAATTTTGTGTATTGGGGACAATGCACATCTTTTTCGATGGGGTGTCAGTAGTTGTGAGCATCAGTGAAGTCTGAGTAGCTTATGGTCCATAACTTCCCCAATTTTTGATCCTGAAGTTTTCTTACTTGTGTTCTTTTCTTCGTGGATATTTATTTCTATTGAACCAACATGTTTAGGATGTTTAGATAACATGTGTAGTATATAGTACTAATACTTATGGCATATAACATGTTTTTGTATTTTGTTTTGAAAAATTATACCCACCAATTTTTTTTATTAGTTAGATAGCCACCATGCATGTCTAGGTGTTTGACAATATATGTTCTGATAAGTAAGGGTAAGTTGAGATAAGAAGCATGATCTGGGAATCTTTTTTTGATTATGTATGTTGTGCCATGAAAGTGTGAGCTTATTTTGAGAGATTTATGAATTTTATGCTAATTCAGAACTTGTCTTGTTACTCTAAGTTAGATTGTATATTGAATGGATTAGGAAAGGATCTTAGGCCTTTGTTCTGAAGTTGTCCACATTAGCCTAAAAATAATCAACCAAATGATGATATATCCCTTTTTCCAAAGGTTTGAGCCTAGCATGTACCAATTCTTTCTTAACACCTAATTAACATAGATTTATCTAGTGAAAAATCTTGAAATTGGCCCTGGTCTTTCCTTGAGCGCTATACAACTTGACTGAGGCAAAAAAACCTAAGTTGAGGATGGCTACTAAAATGGCCCTGGTTCAGAGGATAGATATTATGCACTTCAACATAGGCTAAAAGCCTAAGTTGTGGGTGGCTGGTGTAAGGTTAAAAGCACAAAAATAAGAGGGTGAGTTAGGACTGAGGAGAAAAAGAAGAAAAATCATGTACCATGTGCAAGAAAAATAAAATATGGCTTAGATTGAGCCAAAAAGCAAAATAAAGTATAAAAATAAATCAAAAAGTTGAAAAAAATGAGAAGAAAGCAGCTAAAAGATCTTGAATGAAGGAAAAGGGAGAATAAGGTGAAAATGACAGAGCTGGTGGGGAAAAAGTGTAGAGAAATACAGTTTCAAAGAGGTCCTTTAGTCACCATTTTCCTAAAATATCATACCAAAGCCCCCTGAACCTATGTTACAAGCCTAGAAAGTCTTAAAGTAATCCTAGTCCAGTTAGTTGAAGGTTTGAGTCATGAATATAGGGGAAAGCCTATGGTATTAGTGATTATGGATCAATATCTTTTGTGAGAGTGAGTGCTTTTGCACAGTCCTAGGGTTAAACATGAAATCACCATTGTGTGTCATATATGAGACTTCTTCTTGTGACAACACTTGCATTGTATTGTTAGCATTTGACTTGTTTAGTTATTATGGACTATTGATAGCCCTTTGCTTGTCATAGTTGTGTTGTCACATACACCAGTTTATATTAGTTTGTCAAATAGCTATCTGATCTTGTTTTGAAAAGTTGGTATGAGTATCTAAGTTTGAGGTGTATGTGATGTATGCCATTAGGTTGAGGTCTATGTGTTACTGTGTTGTCTAACTAGATTGAGTCGTCGCTTGAGGACAGACAACAATTTTTTAAGTTGAGGGTGTTGATGTGCTGCCAAAATACAACACTTTTGATGCTTAAAACTTAGGATTTTGTGTCTTCTCAATACGATATTTGTGGGTTTTATGTGTTTTTATGTTTAGATTTGCAGGATTACAGGTTGGTTATGATTTGGGGAAAAATTACAGAAGTTCCTGGTTTTTACTTTTATATGAGACCTTATATGAGTCGTAGAGTATTCTACAAGTCGTAAAGATGTTTCGTGAGAAATTCCAGTGAGGGACAAATTGTTGAAGTTAAAGTCTACGAGACAAGAATACGAGTTATGAAGAAAGGTACGAGTCATAGACTACCTTTCATGCCTTGAGGATCAGAGAAGTAGACTTCCAGGAAATTCATCAGACAAAACCCCCTTTACAGGTCATATACCACTTTATGAGTTGTAAAGAGGTGTCATAGAAGATAATTTCAAAATTCCAGTAGCTGATTACGAGAGCCCAACTATGAGTTGTAGAAGACACTATGAGTCGTAGAGTGCTTCTATGGAGTTTGCCAACCAATTTTTCTTATTTATTTAGGACTTATTTGTAATTACTATAAATAGGTTTGTTAGGTCATTATTCGAGGGAGACATCATTTTTCAATAGTTTTAGGGTTTGTACTAAAAAAACTCGATACTTGGAGAGGAAAAATTGTGAGAGAGTCTTTGAGAACACTTGTGCTTTAATTCAATCTTCAAGTTTGTGATTCTTATTGACTTTGGATTTGCTTGATCTTAATTCAATTATGTAAGTGTTTAATTATGTCTTCTCAATTCATAATCACTTGATTTTCACATAGCATGAGTAGTTAAATCCACAACTAGACTTGTAAGAACCATGAAGAACTAACAAAGTAAAACCGGATAATTTACAATTCTTGGAAGGTATATATGTATGTATTAATTAACTCTCTAAGTTTTGCATGTTTTATAATGGTGGCCAACATTAGAAACAGCCTAATGTTACTGACTGGACCAAGGTAGTAATGAATAGGAAAAGAGATTAATTAACAGGATTCGATAGATGTGTTCTCGTCTAATCAACCGAACTGGGCCAATGAGAGGTTGTACTAGGACTAATAAGTAATTGTTAGTAATGCATACTATAGAGATGGGCTAAGTCGCATAGTTAAATTTACCTCTCCACTTTGACCAAAGGGCTTGGTGAACTTAAATTACGTCCTACATGCTATACACTAGACAAGTATTAGGTTATCCGGTGATAATGAGTTGGGGAATCATGGGAAACACAATACCCTAGTTGGTCTCTATTATTGATTTTCTCTTGTGATAGTTAGTTCTGTTTATTTTCTTATTGATTATTGCAAAACCCCTTTTTTGGGAAATTGAGTTAGTTAATTACTCAGATTGTATGTTGGTGAATTTTTCTTTAGTCCACGTATTTCTTTTGAGTTCGACCCCAATCTTGGTTAGGTTCTATTTCTTGATAGTGACCGTTTTATCCTCTAAAAAGAAGGTATAACTTATGCGACATCATCGGGACCAAGGGGCCGCATCAGTAGGGAACTATGAGCGGGGTATCTCCCCGAGATAATTATGGAGCCTAGTTGGAGCAGGTTCTGTATGTGTTTGCTGCAACACCCCTACTCTAAGACACATTGTTGAGTGTTTTGGGTGTACTTAAAACTTTGGGGTAGGTAGGTAGCCCTGCTAATATATCTGGTTCTTCAAAGACTCGAGTTAGAGTTCAACCCCATTATTAGCAGCAGGCCCTTGAGGCCCAGGTTTAGGAAGAGCTACCAATAGCGCACTGATTATTGAGATTCCACTAGTAGCTACCTTCACTAATGAGGAGCAACGCAAATATGAGAGTTTTAGGAAGATAGAGCCACCTCAGTTCTAGGGTGCCAAGACAAAGGACACACATAAGTTTTTGGTGACTTGCCAAGAGTTATTTGAGATTATGGATTTTGCAAAGACTCATAGTGTATGATATGTTTCCCTCCGGCTATGTGGGCTAGCCAGGGAGTGATGGAGGAACTATTTGGGATCATTCCTAGTTGGGGTTCCTCTATTGAGTTAGTAGACATTTTCTAATGGCTTTTATAATTAGCTTGTTCCATGAAGTGTCTGTGATAAGAGCCATTTGAGATTCAAGAGTTTTAGGTATGGTATGATGATTTTAATAGAGTATGAGGTTCACTTTTGTCAGTTGGCGTGTTGTGCTACAACTATTATTCCTACTAAGGCAGAGAGGGCGTACCAACTTGTGAGAGGGTTGACTTATTCTAACAGGTAGCCAGTATTATTGGGTAGCTTGAGAGGGTGCATCTTCTTAGTCAGCTGTTAGTATCACCAAAGAGATAGAGTTTATAGAGAGCGAGGAGTTTGGAAACCCATAAAGGTTCATACATTGGGATAGTATTTAAGTGCCTCATCTGGATATAGGGGTATGACTAGTGAAAGAGGATCATATCAATATTGTGGGGTCTATGAAGCCTTGAGAGCTTCATAGGGAGGATGAGGTCCTTATGATTCTTATAATTTAGGTCAAGGTTCATCTGTTCTCAGCAGAGGCTTGCGGGTCAGGGAGGCAACAACTTTCTTATTGCTCCATCACAACAACTGTCCACCTTTAGATCTTGCTTTGGGTATGGATATCTTGATCATATGATTCAATAATTCCCTATATAGACTCATTTTGACCCCCACTATTCATATTCCCTAGCACTAGTCAGAGATCCAACACCACCTTCCAGAGGTTTAGCCTAGTAGAGTAGAGGCCGTGGTAGAGGTCAGACTGATAGAGATAGACATGCGGGTGGAATTTAGATGAACAGGTGATATGTCTACTCATTCTAGTGGTAGAGGGGCAGCTTTTACGAGTAGAGGTCATGGTGTACATGGTTATGCTTTTCCATGCACACTTCAAGATGAGGTATCCGATGAGATGATTATAGGTATGGTTTTGGTTCTCCATTACCATGCATCTATGTTATTTGATCCTGGATCCACTTATTCTTATGTGTCTACATACTTCTCCTTGGGTTTTGACTTGCCATGTGATACTACGTCTGCGCCTAATTATGTTTCCACCCTGATAGGTGAGCCCTTAGAAGTGGATCGAGTGTACTGATCCTATCTTGTGACCTCATAAAGCTATGAGACTTTGGTTGATATGATTATTCTTGATATGCTTGATTTGAATGTTATATTGGGGATAGACTGGCTTTCTCCTCACCGGGCTATTCTTGATTGTTGTGCTAAGTCAGTTACTTTGGCTATTTCGGGGATAGAGGGTATTATATGGCAGGGCTCGAGCGGATCCTATCCTAACAAAGTCATATCTTATGTTCGGGCATGGAATTTAATTGAAAAGACTAAAAAAAGTGCCCAAAAATGTGTCTCGAAATGGCTAGAATTTTAAATTCCTTATATCTCAAAATCCATTTGCTATTTTGAAATTTTGACTTCATATTCTTATTTCGGGGTCAAAATTAGGGGGAAAAGATCTAACCTCGATTTAAGAGCAAAAGATTAGCAATTATAATTTTTCAAGGTGCGAATTCAGAGAGGA
Source organism: Solanum virginianum (assembly GCA_000787875.1). Classification (NCBI taxonomy): domain Eukaryota; kingdom Viridiplantae; phylum Streptophyta; class Magnoliopsida; order Solanales; family Solanaceae; genus Solanum; species Solanum virginianum. The sequence goes on from DF358649.1 coordinate 38,142, forward strand.
ATTTGCGATGCACCTCTGTGTTAGAAAGTGTCTGTTTTTTTGTTTGATCCAAGACTTGTACGTATTGGGCCTAATGTTTCCAAACATATTTTTATCTATACTTAGCCTAATTTCACCCTCATATTAGCCAAAATATTTCCCAATACTCACTCAAACACTTAGCCATATTTTCACTCCCAAATTCAAGTCCCAAACTGTTATCCCAAGCCAAGGTTCTCCTTCAAAGTTCTTCTTTAAGCTTCAAGTCTCCATCTCCAATCTTCACCAAGTTCATCTCAAAGCTAAGGTATGTGGGTTTCTTTCAAGGGTTTCTTTCACCCATGATACCTAAGCCTCCTTTTACTCAAATTGCATGGTTTAAAGTTGATTTACAAATGGGTCTTGGTTATTATGAAATTCACTGCACACTATGTTAAAGCTATGTGAAATTGTGACTATTTTGCTATGTTTGAGCTAAAACTCTATGATCTATTGTAACATTTGAGAAGGCCTTTTGATGCATATTGCTTGAGGATGTTGTAAGGTATTGATTGATGGTTTTATAATGGATTTTGTCGCATGATTTCATCTCTATATTTCATGGTTTTATACTAGCATCACACACCCTCTATGTGTTTGATAAAATATTCAGAAGTGGTTTCTTGAGGTGTTAAAGATCCAAAGCATGAAATATGATATGATTGATTATATGATGATGTAATGAGCTTATACATATGATATATTCTAGTTAACGTATTGCATTAAACCATGCCCAATCCAGGTAACCTAGTTGAGGGGTTAATATCTCAGCCACTAGGGTGATGTGTGTTATCATCCCTATCCTTGGTGAGGGGTTTGTACCTCACACACTAGGGTGATGGGTGCTATCATCAGTAACCTTGATGAGTATTTTGTACCTCACCCCCTAGGGTGATGTGTGCTATTATCACTAAGCTTGATGAGGGGTTTGTACCTCACACACTAGGGTGATGGGTGCTATCATCAGTAACCTTGATGAGTATTTTGTACCTCACCCCCTAGGGTGATGTGTGCTATTATCACTAAGCTTGATGAGGGGTTTGTACCTCACACACTAGGGTGATGGGTGTTATCATCACTAACCTTGATGAGGGGTTTGTACCTCACACACTAGGGTGATAGGTGCTATCATTACTGACCTTCCAAGGTGTTTGTACTTTGAAAATCTAGCTTGTCTCTTCTACACATATGATATCCTATATAAGCATGAGTTACTTAACCATATTTTACTTAAGCATTGATTATACATGACATATTGTTATATTATGCCTATTGCCTATTGTTATGCATTTTGATTATGATACCTAATTCTTGTTGCATCGCATCCTACATACTTAACACATTCAAATGGACTAACGCATACTCTAAGCCTACATGATGTCACCATGTAGGAACCGGTGCCCAAGTTGATCATCCTCCTCCTCCACGTGGATAGTTCGATACTACTCAAGCTAGTTGGTGACTCCTCCACTTAGGAGACCTTAGTCTATATTGCTATTATTATGTACTGAGACATTCATCTTTATAGTCTATTTTGATTAGGAGGGTGAGCCCGGTTACTTTGTCTTTGCCCACGCTCTTATGTATGTATTAGAGGTATTTGTTGGACATGTTATGTATCTATGCTAAGAGCCTTGACTCTGTTGATCTTGATGTTTATGGTATGAAAAAGCTTTCCCTTAGCCCCGATTGTCCCACTTTATTATCTCTTGATACTTGATTTATTAATTTTGCGACCAAGGATTTATTGATTTCGGGTTCCTCTTGCGACATGTCACACCTAGGCCCTAGGTTTGGGTAATGACAAACTTTGTATCAGAGCACTAGGTTGATAAATCCTCGTAGTCCAACACGCCACGTCGATTAGAATCCTATTCATGGTTATGAAGTGCACCATGACTATGAATAAGAGGCTGTGAGGCGTTTCAGGAAATGTTTCCCTTCTTTATGTTCTAGGTCATGCTATAGAGTGGTGGTAAGTTTTTCCCATTAATGATTATTCTTTGCTATGCTAGATCATGCCAAACACTGGAAGATGAAGGGCCCAAACTCCCAAGGAGCAACCTACCAATAGTGAGCTCTAGGATGCTCTCACTATGCTTGCTAGAGTTATGGCCAACCAAGTCAATCAAGGGGCCTAAGCCCCTCATGCTACTACCCTGGGAGCTAGGGTAAGAGACTTCGTGAGGATGAATCCTCCGGAGTTCTATGGGTCAATGATGGATGAAGATCCATAAGATTTCATTGATGAGGTCTATAAGATCTTGAATATCATAGGTGTTGGGCCAAATGAAAAGGCAGAGTTGGTGGTATACCAACTCAAAAGGGTAGCTCAAATATGGTAAGACCAATGGAAGGGTGAGAAGGGGATTGGTAATGTGGTGCTTTGGAGTTGGCGGCGTACCGACTCTAAGGGGTAGCTCAAATATGGTATTACCAATGGAAGAGTGAGAAGGGGATTGGTAATGTAGTGCTTTGGGAGGAGTTCAAATTGGCCTTCCTTAGTCGATTTTTCCCTTTTAAGCTTCGGGAAGCTAAGCTGGTGGAGTTTATGAACTTGAAACAAGGTGCTATGAGTGTGAAAGAGTATGACCTCAAGTTTAATCAACTTTCAAAGTATACTCCTTATTTGGTGGCCGATCCTAGATTTTGGATGAACAAGTTTGCGATGGGGGTCTTCAACTTGGTAACTGATGAATGTCGGTCCACTATGCTAATTACTAATATGGACTTATCTCGGTTGATGACCTACACTGAGCAAATGGAGGAGGAGAAATTGAGGAAGAGAAGGGAGCATGAGGCCAAGAGGGCCCGTCTTGGGGGTAAGGTCCAAAGTGGTGGACTGTTCTATCATGGCCAAGGGTCTCATCATGCTACTAATAGAGGGTTTGTCAATGACCTCCCTGGGCCTCAACGTGTTGGTGTTGTGGCTCCCATTGATGTATGTCCTAAATATGGAAGCGATCGTAAGGGCCCATATTTAAAGGGTCCTAATGCTTGCCATAGATGTGGGAAGGTTGGTCACAAGAAGGTAGATTGTCCAAGATACCGTGGGAAAGGCCAAGTTGTAAATGCGGTTCCATTGGATAGAGGAGGTCCTCATGGTAGTGCCCCAAGGCATAATCAATTTTATGCTCTTAACCTTGATGAGGGGTTTGTACCTCACACACTAGGGTGATAGGTGCTATCTCAATTTTATGCTCTACTTGGAGCAAGGGGTTGGTGAGGTCCCCAACGTTGTTAATGGTATGTTGAAAATCTTTGACTTTGATGTGTATGCTTTGATTGATCCAGGTGCCACTCGCTCCTTTGTTACCCCTTTTGTTGCTAAAAAGTTCCATATTGAGTTTGAGTTGTTGCATGAGTCATATGAAGTGTCTACTCCTATTGGTGCCTTTATTGTTGATAGGAAAGTTTATAGAAGTTGTCCTATTTGCATTTTTCATAAGTTGTTGCCCTATGATCTTGTTGAATTAAACATGATAGATTTTGATGTCATTCTTGGGATGGATCAGTTGCATGCCTACTATTCTTCTATTAATTGTAGAACCCATAGGGTCAAGTTTCAATTTCCAAATGAACCTGTCCTTGAGTGGGTGAGTCAAGGTGTGGTGGTCAAGGGTAGATTCATTTCATGCATTAAAACTGGTAAGTTGATCTTTAAGAGGTGTCTTTACCATCTACTGAGGGTTAAAGATGTGGAGTCCAAAGTCCCTTCCGTAGAGTTGGTTTCGATTGTAAATGAGTTTCTTGATGTCTTCCCAAATGACCTTCTCAGTATTTCTCCCGAGAGGAAATTAGATTTTAGCATAGACTTCCTCTTCGATACTCAACATATCTCTATTCCCCCTTACCGTATGGCCTCGGCGGAGGTTAAAGAGTTAAAGGAGCAATTGAAAGATTTGTTGGAGAAGGGATTTATTAGACCTATTCAATCCCTTTGGGGTGCTCTGGTGTTGTTTATAAAGAAGAAGGAAGGGTCACTTAGAATATGTATTAACTACCAGCAACTCAATAGGGTCATCATCAAGAATAGATATCCTCTTCTAAGGATTGATGACTTGTTTGACCAATTGCAAGGGGCTAGCTTCTTCTCTAAGATTGATCTTCGGTCCAGGTATCATCAAGTGAGGGTGAGGGAATGTGATATTCCTAATATTTCTTTTCGAACTAGATGGATGCATTATGAGTTTGTTGTGATGTCATTTTGCTTGATCAATACACCAGCCCTTTTCATAGACCTAATGAATAGGGTCTTCAAAACTTACCTTGATTTCTTTATTGTGGTCTTCGTTGATGATATTTTGATCTATTTACATAGTAGGGAGGAGTATATGGGGTATTTGAGGGTTGTGTGGCAAAGATTGAGGAAGGAGAAATTGTATATCAAATATGACAAATGTGAATTTTGGTTGAAGAAGGTTGTATTCTTGGGTCATGTGTTGTAGAGGGATGGTATAAAAGTAGATCCTAAGAAAACCGATGTGATTAGAAATTAGCCTAGACAATTGACCCTATCGGATATTAGGAGCTTCTCAGGTCTAGCGGATTATTATAGAAGGTTTGTGAATGGGTTCTCCTCCATTGCTTCCCCTATGAAAAAATTGACTTCAGAAGGTTAAGTTTGTGTGGACCGATGAATGTGAAAGAAGCTTCCAAACATTGAAAGACAAGCTTGTGTCTGCTACTATATTGCCACTACTGAATCGGGTTGAGGTGATTTATGGTGTATTATGCTACTTCACGGGTTGGTTTGGGTTGTGTGTTGATGTAAAATGGTAAGGTCTTAGCTTATTCTTCTAGATAACTCAAGGTACATGAAAAGAACTACACTATCTATGATCTAGAGTTAGCTGTCGTTGTGTTTGCATTAAAGATTTGGCATCACTACTTGTATGGGATGCATATGGATGTGTTCACCGATCATAAGAGCCTCTAATATGTCTTCACTTAAAAGGATCTCAACTTGAGGCAAAGAAGGTAGCTAAAACTTCTTAAGGACTATGATATGAGTATGCTCTATCATCTGGGCAAGGCAAATATGGTGGCGGATACTTTGAGTAAGGTGTCTATGGGTTGCCTAGCTCATGTTGATGGTGGTGGTAAAGAGATGGCTGGGAGGTGCACCAATTGGCTAGATTGGGGGTTAGGTTGGAAGAGGTTGGTGATCAAGGTAGGTTATATGCGCCTCTTGTTGATGGTTTGAGGGAGAAACTCCTTGATGAGGCCTATAATTCTTCTTATTCTATCTACACCGGTACCACCAAAATGTATAGACACTTGAGGGATGTGTATTAGTGGGAAGGCATAAAGAGGGACATTGCCAAATTCATTTCCGGTTGCTATAGTTGTCAACAAGTAAAAGCTGAACATCAAAGGCCTGGTGGCCTAACCCAAGACATAGAGATTCCTACTTGGAAGTGGGTCGTGATTAATATGGATTTTGTGGTTAGATTCCCTAAGACTAGAAAATGTTTTGATTTTATATGGGTAGTGGTTGATAGGATGATGAAATTGTCTTACTTTCTACAGGTTAAGACCACATATGGGGCTGAAGAGTATACAAGATTGTACATCCATGAGTTAGTGAGGTTACATGGGGTTCCTTTGTCCATCATATAGGATCATGGTTCACAATTCACTTTACACTTTTGAAAGTCTTTTCAAAGGGGTCTTGGTACAAAAGTTCACTTAGTACGGTCTTCCACCCTCAAACGGATGACCAAGCCAAAAGAACCATTCAAACCCTTGAAGATATGCTTAGGGCATGTGTATTGGATTTGATGGCTAGTTGTGATGATTATCTTTCTTTGATTGAGTTTGCCTACAACAATAGCCATCACTCTAGCATCGATATGGCTCTTTTGAGGCTCTTTATGAGAGATATTGTAGATCACTGGTTGGGTGGTTTGTGGTTGGAGAGGTGGCTTTAATGGGACCAGATCTGGTTATGGAGGCTCTTGAGAAGGTGAGGATAATTGGGGAGAGATTGAAAATAGCCCAAAGTCATCAAAAATCCTATGCCGATGTGAGAAGAAGAGACCTTGAATTCAAAGTGGGTGATTGGGTTTATTTGAAAGTTTATCCAATGAAAAGTGTGGTCCATTTTGGTAAAAAGAGGAAGTTGTGTCCAAGATATGTTGTTCTTTATGAGGTCTTGAAGAGGCTTGGCAAGGTAGCTGATAAATTGAAGTTGCCTAGTGAAATGAATTTGGTTCATCTGGTGTTCCATGTCTCTATGTTGAGAAAATGCATTGGTGATCCTAATGTTATTGTGCCTCTTGATATTGTGGCTATTGTTGAGGATAACTTGATTCATGAGCATGTTCTAGTTCAAATCCTAGATAGGCAAGTGAAGAGATTGAGGAACAAGGAGGTGGCATTCGTTAAGGTCCTTTAGAGGAACCAACAAATCGAAAGTGCTACTTGGGAGGCCGAAGCAGATATGCAAAAGCGGTATCCTTATCTTTTCCACTCCACTCATGTCTAAGGTACTAATTCTAAGTCCTCTATGTGATTCTAAGTCTTATGTTTCAGCCCTTATGTCATTCATATGCATTTTACACGTATGTTGATATTTTGAAAATGGTGTTTTAAATATGATATTGCATTCTTGTTAGGGCTGATTTGTTTATGATCACTCTTGTCTAGTATGTCTCTTTTACATTCAGCGACGAATGTTCTCAAGGGGGAGATATTGAAACGACCTCAAAAAGTGCCAGAAAATGTGCCTCGGAATGCTCAAAATTTTAAATTTCATGTATCTCAATATCCTTTTGCTATTTCAAAAATCCAATTTTATATTCTTGTTCAGGGGGTCAAAATTAGGGGGAGAAGGGTCTAACCCCAATTTAAGAGCGAAAGATTAGCAAATATAATTTTTCAAGGTGCGAATTCCAAAGAGGAATCTGCAACCCCCTCATGATGCGCCTCTGTGTTAGAAAGTGTCTGTTTTTTAGTTCAGTCCAAGACTTCTAAATCGTGGGCCTAAGTGTTCCCAAACGTGTTTTTACCTATACTTAGCCAAATTTCACCATAAATTTCACCGTCATATTATTCGAAATATCTCCCAATACTCACTCAAACACTTAGCCATATTTTCACTCCCAAATTCAAGTCCCAAACCCTCATCCCAAGCTAAGGTTCTTCTTTAAGCTTTAAGTCTCCATATCCAATCTTCACCAAGTTTATCTCTAAGCTAAGGTATATGGGTTTCTTTCATGGGTTCCTTTCACCAATGAAACCCAAGCCTCCTTTTACTTAAATTGCATGGTTTTAAGTTCATTTACAAATGGGTCTTGATTATTATGAAATTCCCTGCACACTATGCTAAAGCTATGTGAAATTGTGACTGTTTTGCTATGTTTTGAGGTAAAAATATTTGATATATTGTAAGATTTGAGAAGGGTTTTTGATGTATATTGCTTGAGGGTGTTGAAAGGTGCTGATTGATGGTTTTACAATGAATTTTCTTGCATGATTTCATCTCTACATTTCATGATTTTATACTAGCATTACACACCTGCTAAGTGTTTGATAAAATATTGGGATGTGGTTTCTTAAGGAGTTGAAGGTCCAAAGCATGAGATATGATATTATTTACTATATGATAATGTAATGTGCTTATGCATATGATATATTCTATATAAAGTGTTGGATTAGACCATGCCCGATCCGGGTAACCTAGTTGAGGGGTTAATATCTCAATAACTAGGGTGATGGGTGCTATCATCACTAACTTGATGAGGGGATTGTACCTCACACACTAGGGTGATAGGTGCTATCATCACTAACCTTGATGAGGTGTTTGTACCTCACACACTAGGGTGATGGGTGTTATCTTCACTAACCTACCAATTGGTTTGTACTTTGTAAATCTAGCTTGGTCTCTTCTACACATATGATATCCTATATGAGCATGAGTTACTTAAGCATGTTTTACTTATGCGTTGATCATACATGTCATATTGTTATATTATGCCTATTGCCTATTGTTATCCATTTTGATTACGATGCCTAATTCTTATTGCATTACATCCTACATACTTAGTACATTCAAACATACTAATGTATACTCTATGCCTGCATGATGGCACCATGTAGGAACCAGTGCCCAAGTTGATCATCCTCCTCCTCCACGTGGCTTGTTCGATACTACTCAAGCTAGTTGGTGAGTCCTCCACTTCGGGGACCTCAGTCAATGTTGGTCTTATTATATATTGAAACATTCTTCTTTATTATTTGTTTTCACTATAAGAGTGATCCCGGTTACTTTGTCTTTGCTTCCGCTCTTATCTAAGTATAAGAGTTGTTTGTTGGACATGTTATATATCTATACTAAGAGCCTTGACTCTAGTGATCTTGATGTCTATGGTATGAAAGTGCTCTACCTTAGCCTTGGTTATCCTACTTTATTATCTTTTGATGCTTGATTTATTGCTTTCGCGACCAATGATATGTAATGATGTACTAAGAGGCTTGCTTGGGGTCCCTTCGGGTTCCCCTTATGCCGTGTCATACCTAGGGCTTATGTTTTGGTCGTGACATTAATGGAGTGGGATTGTCTTGCCTTTTAACTTTTATTTGTGATACCAGCGTTAAACCACCATCGACAGATACTATTCCTATTATTTGGGAGTTTGTTGATGAGTTTCCTTCAGATCTTCTTGGAGCCCATCCTGACAGGGACATTGAATTTACTATTGATCTTGAGCTAAGCAGTAAGACCATATCTATTCCTCCCTACTGTATGGCTCCAGTAGAATTGAAGGAGCTAAAAGAGCATCTCCAAGATCTCTTGAGTAAGGGGTTCCTATGTCTTAGTGTGTCTCTATGAGTTGCCCTTATTTTGTTTGTGAAGAAGAAAGATGGCTTTATTAGGACATGTATTAACTATAGGCAGTTGAACAAAGTGACAAACAAGAACAAATATCCCCTCCCTAGGATTGATGATCTATTTGACTAGCTTTAGGGTGTATCCATGTTTTCCAAGATTGATTTGAGATCTAGATATCATCATCTGAGGATCAAGACATTGACATTCCTAAGATAGCTTTCCGAATGAGGTATGGCCACTATAAGTTCCTAGTGATGTCCTTTGGGTTGACCAATTCCCCAGCGACATTCATGGAGTTGATGAATAGTATGTTTCGACCATATTTAGATTCCTTGGTTATTGTTTCCATCGATGATACATTGGTCTACTCCAAGACCAAAGAGGAGCATGAGCTACACTTGAGGCTTGTACTTTAGAAACTTAGAGAGGAGAGGCTATATGCCAACTTCTCTAAGTTTATGAGTTCTTCTTGAGTTCGATAGACTTCCTAAGTCATATTTTATCTAGAGAAGGTATTCATGTTGATCCACCAAAAGATTGAGGCAGTTTAGGGATGGACTAGACCTATTTCAACCACTGAGACAAATAATTTTGTGTGCTTAGCTGGTTATTACAAGCATTTTTTAGGGCTTTTCTTCCATATTAGCCTTATTGAACAGGATCACTCAGAAGAATTCTCCATTCTTCTGGTCGGATGAGTGTGAGGAGAGCTTCCAAAAGCTCAAGTATTTGTAGACTTCAACTCCTATTTTGACATTCGTAGAGGAGGGTATGTACTTCACAGTCTATTGTGATGCATCTGGGGTTGGTTTGTATCTTGGGTAAGGGATGTTCTACAATCAATCAACCCTTGTTTAAGGACTGCAGAGGTATGACCCCAATCAATCATTCTATGTTGGTGGCATAGTTTTCGAGTTCAAGTTGGACTTACTCTCACTTAATTTAGTGCTCAATACTCCTCCCAAGAATTAATGCTCATAAAACAATCAGTCTAATCAATGAGTCTCATAAGGACTCTTATATATCTATCACAATCAAGCATTTCAGCTTATCAACCATCCAATCAATTTTCAATCATATCTTTTAAGAGGGATTTAGATAATTATAAAGTGGATTATCAATTTAGACTAATCATTTGAGTTCAATTATGAAGACTTTAAAAATCATCAAGTTCAATCAACATAATCATCATGCTCAATCATAATCATAATCACAATAATACTGTCAAAGCTCTAGACTCAGTCCTTAGGTTTATTCATGCAGTTTTTTATTAAATAATATCTTGAGTTTTATGAAATAAATCGTGTAGAAATACTTGTTCAGTAAAAAGTTCATGATGATTATCAAGCATGTAAAAATATGTAGAATATATAGTTTAGAAGGAAACCTTCAAAGAAACTTTCACGCAGACTTATTACTTTTACAATCTTTCTATTATCATCAATGGGGGCACATGGAAGAATAATTCCATGCTTTAGTTTACCCTTCCATGCCTAGGGTGAAGTCAAATAATCAATATCCAATAGTTAATTCTCCAATCACTTGAATCCCTAGCTCTTTTCTCCTGTTTTTAGCCCTAGTTTCTTAGTTAGAACATATAAAGGACTTAGAAATGGGTTCAAAACCACTTTTTAGGCAAAAATAATCTATCTTAGTCAAGGGTTAAGTTTAGGAGGGGCAAGGAAAAATGTGAAATACCCCTCGAAAAACTAAAAATTTTGAACTACGGTAAATCGAGTTCGCATCATGGACCTAGTCACTCCAATACATTCTTTTACAAAAAAGATCTTGATGTCTATGGTATGAAAGTGCTCTACAAAAAATTTTCGATCAATTTTCTAACTCCATAGAAAATATTAGAATCAAACTTAAGTGCAAATATGTGATAGGTCCACAGGGTGGAGGTGTCGTGCACCTAGCTAGAAATTTCATCTTTGCCCCAAAAAGTTATCTTTTGTTCTGGTTGGCCTAAAATTCCACCAAGACTATTTGACCACTCAATGCTTTGTGTTGATAGCGATTTCGAGCTCAAATTTGTGAAAAGAGTTTTGGATAATTTGTTATGCGGATAATCCTTTGTTTAGGAGTATTTTTGTAATGATCTTGTCAGTTATTTTTGGCTTTATCTATGAAATTTATTGTTTTATCCTTTCGTAAGCTGCTTTGGGCCTGCTTTGAATATTTGAATGGTTAGAATTGAAAACCTGAGTTTTAAAAGTTGAAAGTTTGAGGTTTGGATTTTTGAAGGCTTAAGTTATTAAAAAAGTGAGTTTTTGTGTCATTCTACATTTTAGAGGTTCGATTAGTGATTCATCAATTCCATTAGCTCCAAAATGTTGATACTGAACTATAGAAAGTTACAGAACTAAATTTGGAGTTAAAATGATGATTTTAGGCCCAAAGTTGTGATTTTAGACATTTTTGGAACAAGAGTTTGACTTTGATCAATGTTCAGAGTTTGAAAGCTTAGATTAAAATTTTAATAGTTCCAATAGTTTTGGATGGTGAAATAAAAAATATAAATAGTCTCATCATAATTTTTAGAGTTCTTAAGGCTAGTTAGGTAATTTGAGTTTTGTTATAGTTTATTGACTTGGATCGATAAATATGGCAAGAAGGCCTTAAAACTAGTTTCTGATGGTGTCGTCAATTTAAAAGCTTGTTATGTTTGTGATAAGGTTGGCACTTTGCCAACCGTTGTCCACATTGGGCATTTTCTACTCAGGCTTCAGGACCTCATGTACAAGGAGATATGGTGCTCGTGAAGGCCCACAGACGAGTAGTGGTCATAGAGTTTGCTATGTTCTTCCTAATGGGGCTGAGGCAGAGGCTTCTGATGTATTTATCACAGGTATGGTCTAGTATGCCACCAATCATCTTCAATTTTATTTGATCTAGGCTCTACTTATTTATATGTGTCAGCATATTTTGCTGCTGATATTGATATTATGTGTGAGTCGCTTGCCGAGCCTATTTGTGTTTCCACCCTAGGAGGTGAATCTTTAATGGTGAATCAGGTTTATCAGGGTTGCATTGTAACTTTTAGGAGAAGAGATACTATGGATGATATGATATTGTTGGACATGGTAGATTTGGATGTGATATTGGGTATGGACTGGTTGTTGCCTTATCATGCTATTCTTGACTGCCATGCGAAGACCTTGACCTTATTTTGCCCTAATTTGCCTTAGTTTATATAGGCTGGAGCACCTAGCTCCTATCTTCAGGGTATTATTTCTTACATATATGCTTATCAATTGATGGGGAAGGGGTGTCGCATATTTAGCTTTTGTTTGGGTTATTTCTCAAGAGTTCCCATCATTGGAGACTACTAGGGTTGCTAGAGAGTTTATGGATGTATTCTCGACTGATTTGCCTAGTGCCCCTCCAGATCGTGATATTGACTTTACTATTGATGCAGAGCCGGGATCTATGCCCATATCTATTGCTCTTTATTAGATGGCTCTAGCTGAACTGAAGGACTTAAAGGAACAATCAAAGATTTGTTAAAGAAATGCTTTATTCGTCCAAATGTATCTCCTTGGGGTGATCCTATATTATTTATGAAGAAGAAATATAAAACTATGCATATGTGTATTGACTACCGTTAGCTTAACAAAGTGACCATCAAGAACAAATATCCTTTGTCTCGCAATGATAATATTTTTGACCAGTTGCAGGGTTCCTCAGTGTTCTCCAAGATTGACTTAAGATTCGATTACTATTTGTTGAGAGATCGGGAGTCCGATA
>DF358649.1:50806-62714 GCA_000787875.1 Solanum virginianum
GAAGTCCGATATCCCAAACACAAATATCAAGACCCGTTATGGGTATTATTAATTTATAGTTATGTCATTTGGGTTGACTAATGCCCCGACTGCTTTTATAGAGTTGATGAACTGATTGTTCAGGCCCTATTTAGACATCTTTATGATTGTGTTCCTAGATGATATCTTGGTTTATTCCAAGAGTAAGGCAGATTATGTTTAGCACTTGAGGACTGCACTTCATAGATTGAGGGAAGAGAAGTTGCATGCTAAGTTCTCAAAGTGTGAGTTTTGGCTTAAATTTGTTGCATTTTTGGCCAAGTTGTGTCAAAAGAGGGTATTACACTATCCATGACTTGGAGTTGGCTGCAGTTGTGTTTATGTTGAAGTCGTGGCGACATTACCTTTATAGGGTTCTTGTTAGATCTGTACCGATCACCGGAGTCTTAAATATATTTTTACTCAGCCTAATCTGAATATGAGACAACGTACGTAGTTGGAGTTGCTTAAGGACTGTGATACCATGTAACTCTATGCTCTTATGTATCCATGTTTCAAGCCTCGTTTGGTTAGGTTTGGGGTGTATTAGGTTCATGGGAGACTCCTAGTACCTAAACAAGTTCAAGACTTCACTAAAAGTTTAGTTTTGGGTGATGGTTCATTCAAGGGTCAACTTTAAACAAGCATGAATTTAGTACATTTAGAATTGGGTTGCCCATGACATTTCGCATAAAATCCCTTTGAGTAGCTTTAAAACGCACTTGGTTTCACCTCATTCTAAGGTAGGATGAGGGATTTATGATCGTTTTCGTGAGGCCCTCCTGTGCAGTGATGTCACACGGATAGTTTGACAGGCAATGTTACCTTGGATGGGCCGTTTAGATAGATTGGGGCTAGAGAAGCCTATTTTTGGCCAAACGAATAGGAATCCCTTTGAGATAGCTTCGCAAAGCACTTGGTTTCACCACATTACGATGTTAGATGAAGGAGTTTTGATTGTTTTTGTGAGACCCTCTTGTACAGTGGTGTAAAACGGAGAGCTTGACAGCCAGTGTGGCCTTTGACGGGCCATTTGGGGTAGCTAGGGTTGGAAAAGGCCATTTTTGGCACTAAGAAAGGTGACATGGCTAATGGCACGGGCCGTGCGGCTCGCCACTAACCGTGTGGATTGCCACAAGGTGTGCCAAAGGAAGCTTTTGAGACTTGGGGAAATGTAGCTAGGTTGGTAGCACGGGCACTATTGACGGGCCGTGTGGAGGGTGACGACCCATGGCACCTGGGTGTGAGTGTCCTGGTCTCTTCTTCTGCACTAAGTCTGGTCTCTTTTTTTGCACTAAGTCTGGTCTCTTTTTCTGCACTAAGTGTGGTGCAATGGACCGTGAAGCACCACATGGCCCGTGAAGTGGCCCGTCAAAGTGATGTCGATGTTAACTTTTTCTCAAGTGTTCTAATTCCATTTTTCTATCTAAGTCTTGTCTCACGGGCACTCTACATGACCCATGGAGTGCCACACGACTAGTTAAGCCTCCAGTGAGGCCGCACTTTGCCAAATTTTCCATCTGTTCACTAATGACATTTTCGTAAATACTAATTATTTTAATGACCCTTTTTGACATCCTAGGCTATCTTAACATTCCTAAAAGACTTAACCCTATTTCTAAGGATCCACTTTCACTACTCTCATCTCTTTCACACTCCCAAATCCTCTCAAGTGCTTCCATCAATCCCCAATTCAATTTCAAGGAAACACAAGAACAAGACTGGATTCCAAGATCATTTCCAAGCCTCCATTCTTCCCAATCTCAATTCCAAGCAACTCTAGACCTAAGATATGTGGGTTTCTTTCATGGGTTTCTTTCACCCATGATACCCAAGCCTCCTTTTACTCAAATTTTATGATTTAAAGTTAATTTATAAATGGGTCTTGATTATTATGAAATTCACTGCACACTATCCTAAAGCTATGTGAAATTGTGATTTTTGTCTATGTTTTGAGCTATAAACCCTTGATCTATTGTAAGATTTGAGATGGGATTTTGATGTAGTTTTCTTGAGGGTGTTGCAAGGTGTTAATATATGGTTTTACAATGAATTTTCTTGCATCATTTCATCTATATATTTCATGGTTCTATACTAGCATTACACACCTTCTAAGTATTTGATAAAATATTCGGATGTGGTTTCTTGAGGAGTTGAAGGTCCAAAGCATGAGATATGATATGATTGACTATACGATGATGAAATCAGATTATGTATATGATAAATTCTATATAAAGTATTGCATTACACCATGCCTAATCCGGGGGGATAAGAAATCGGATAACCTAGATGGCGGTGTGCATTATATAATCTATGTAAAAGTGTTGCATTAGAGCATGTTCAGTTCAGGGGTTCTAAGAAATTGGATAACCGAGATAAGGGTTTGTACTCATCAACCTAGGGAAGGGTTTGTACTTCTCCACCTAGGTGATGAGGCGGCATTATCACTAATCGAGGTAGGGGTTTGTACTCATCAACCTAGGGAAGGGTTTGTACTTCTCCACCTAGGTGATGAGGCGGCATTATCACTAATCGAGGTAGAGGTTTGTACTCATCAATTGAGGGAAGGGTTTGTAATTCTCCACCTAGGTGATGGGCGGCATTATCACTAATCGAGTAAAGGATTAGTACTTCACCACCTAAGTGATAGGGTGGCATCATCATTAACCTACCAAAGGGATTGTACTTTGGAGATCTAGCTTGGTATATTATACACATATGATATCCAATATGAGCATGAGATATTTAAACACATTTTACTTGAGCATTGATCATACATGCCATATTATTATATGATGTCTATTGCCTATTGTTATATATTTTGATTCTGATGTCTATCTCTCGTTCCATTGTATCATACATACTTAGTATATTCAAACGCACTAAAGCATATACTTGCCTACATGATATAACCATATAGGAATTGGTGCCCAAGTTGATCATCTACCTCCTCCACGTAGCTAGTTCGATACTACTCAAGCTAGTTGGTGAGTCCTCCACTTCAGGGACCTTAGTCTATGTTTCCCTTATTATGTATTGAGATATTCTTCTTTATTGTCTATTTTGGCTATGAGGGTGAGCCCGATTGCTTGTCTTCACCCCGACTCTTATCTATGCGTTAGAGGTGTTTGTTGGACATGTTGTGTATCTATGAAATGAGTTTGACTCTTGTTTCTTGACTATGATATTGTGCAAGATTTTCCCTTAGCCCCTTTGCCCCTATTCTTGCTCTTTAATGTTTTATATGCTTCTACGACCAATGATGTGTAATGATAATTTTAGCAGCTTGTCTGGGGTTCCTTCAGGTTCCCCATTTTTGTGTCATATATAGGTCCTAGGCTTGGGTTATGATAAACTTGGTATCAGAGCTCTAGGTTGATAGATCTGCGAAGTCCAACACACCGCATCGATTAGAGTTCTATTTATGGTTGCAAAGCCTGCCATGACTATGAATAAGAGGCTATGAGAGGTTTTAGGAAATATTTGTCTTCTTCATGTTCTAAGTCATGTTATAGAGTTGTTTTAAGTTCCCCCCTAATGATTATTCTTTGCTATACAATCTCATGCCTAACACTCAAGGAAGAAGGGTCCAAACTCCCGGGAGCAACCTACCAATGGTGAGCTCTGAGATGCTCTCACTATGCTTGCCCAAGTTATGGCCAATCAAGTCAACTTATGGGCCTAAGCCTCTCATGGTACTACTCACAGGAGCTAGGGTAAGGGACTTCATGAGGATGAATCCTCCGATGTTCTACGGGTCAAAGGTCGATGAAGATCCACAAGAGTTCATTGATGAGGTCTATAAGATTTTTGTTATCATGGGTGTTGGGCCGAATGAAAAAGTAGTATTGGCAGCGTACCAACTCAAAAGGGTACCCAAAATATGGTATGATCAATGGAAGGGGGAGAAGGGAAATGGTAGTGTGGTGCTTTAGGAGAAGTTCAAATTGGCTTTCCTTAATCGGTTCTTTCCTCTTAAGCTTAGGGAAGCTAAGTTGGTAGAGTTCATGAATTAGAAGCAAGGTTCTATGAGTATGAGGGAGTACGCTCTCAAGTTCAATCAACTTTCAAAGTATGCTCCTCATTTGGTGGTCTATCCTAGATCTAGGATAAATAAGTTTGTGATGGGGGTCTCCGATTTTGAATGAAGAATGCTAGTCTGCTCTAGGATAAATAAGTTTGTGATAGGGGTCTCCGATTTTGAGTGAAGAATGCTAGTTTGCTTTGATAATTGGTGACATGGGCTTGTCTCGGTTGATGACATATGCTGAACAAATGGAGGAGGATAAATTAAGGAAGACAAGAGATCATGAGGTCAAGAGGGCCCGTTTTGAGGGTAAGTTCCAAAAGGGTGGTCGGTCTCATCATGGCCAAGGGTTTTCTCATGATTCTAAGGTGGGCTTTGCTAATGATTTCCCAAGGACCTGAGATGTTTAAGGTGTGGCTCCGAATGTTAGGTGTCTAAAGTGTGGTAAGGGTCATAGTGGCCCATGTTTGAGTGACACTAATACTTGTTTTAGTTGTAGGGAGATGGGCCACAAAAAGTTTGAATGCCCTTGGTATCACAACAAGGGTAAAGGTGGTGAAGTTGATAGAGGAGGTTCTCCAATACGTAATCATTTCTATGCTCTTCAAGTATGGCAAGAAGTGCCCGATGTTATTACTGGTAAGTTGAAGTTTCCTTGGCTTTGATGTGTGTGCATTGTTGGGGATAGTGTGCCATTTTTTCTTTATTCTTTTTGGTTGCCAGAAGGTCCATAAGTGTTGATCCATGTTCATCTTTTGGTGTAGTGGTTTGTGGAGTTATACTTGGAAAGGGATAGTTGCATGCATGTTGTGTTTTCATGTAGATTGATTGGTGTATGCATTGGCTATGTTTATGGGTCTCTAGAATAGGGTCTTAAAACCCTACCTTTATATGTTTGTGGTGGTCTCTAGTGATGAGGTATTGAATTGTGTAGAGCTTGTGAATTATTTAGGGGTAGTGTTCGAGTCTTGGAGGATGAGAGGTTGTTTACTAAAAGATGATAAATGTGTTTTGTGGATAACAATAAGGTGGCTATAATTCTCTAAGGATTATGATATGAGTGTGCTTTAGTTCTTTTTTCAGTAAGGCTAGCGTTGTGGTTGGTGCTCTAAGTAGAGTGTCTATAGATAGCTTAGCATATGTGGATAATGGTGGCAAAGAGGAGACTAGTGGGGTCCATTGATTGGCTAGGTTAGAAGTAGGTTGAGGGAAGTTGGGAATGGTAGTATAATGTCCTTGGTGATTCTGAATCTTCTTGGGTTAAGAGGTCTAGATTAGGCAAGGCCTTGATTCCCCGCCTGCCATGACTATGAATAAGAGGTGATTCTGAATCTTCTTGGGTTAAGAGGTCTAGATTAGGCAAGGCCTTGATTCCCCCTTATTAGATTTAGAAGTTTGGGGTGAGAACATAATAGAGTGGAGGCTGTCTCCCAAGAGGGAGATGGTGGTTGTGGTACAAAGTGGACTAGGTGTGTTTAAGGTTGACAATTGAGTTGAGGATTTTGAGTCCTTATAGAGAGTAGAGGAGGGTGGTTGTGGTACAAAGTGGACTAGGTGTGTTTAAGGTTGACAATTGAGTTGAGGATTTTGAGTCCTTATAGAGTGTAGAGGGAGGCTGGTAAGGTTGCATAAGTTTGGGGATTGCCTATGGATGTAGATATGATCCGTCCGGTTCTTCATGCTTCTAGGTGGATGGGATGTATTAGTGACTCTAGTGCTACAACACTCTCTTAAATTGTGGGTGATATGGAGGACAAGTTGACTTAGGGGAAGGTCCTAGTGGAGATGTTGGATGGAAGGGTAGAAAAGTTGGTTAATGAGGATATGGTGTTCGTTAAGGCCCCTTTGAAAGAGTCGTCTGTTGTATGTTTTTCTTGGGGATTTGGTGCAGGCATAGAGAAGCAATATTCGTATTTCTTTCATTCTATCAAGCTTATGATGACATGTCAAGTCCTTTTTATGATTCCAAGTCTCAAGTTTTGACCCTTATGTCATTGTATGCATTCATGTTCATGTTAATAAGATTATGAGAAATTTTGATGTACATGTTGAAATTTTCTTAAAAATCATGTTTATGTGCATTGTTGAATTCATGTTTAGGATAAAGTCTTCATGACTACTTTCCTTGTGTACATTTCTTTGACATTCGGGGACAATGTTTCCAAGGGGATGATATTGTGACACCCTGTAACTCTATGCTCTTATGTATCCATATTTCAAGCCTCATTTGGTTAGATTTGCGGTGTATTAGGTTCATGGGATACTCCTAGTACCTAAATGAGTTCAAGACTTCCCTAAGAGTTGAGTTTTGGATGATGGTTCATGCAAGGGTCAACTTTAAACAAGAATAATTTTTAGCACATTTGGAACTGGGTGGCCTACGACATGTCTAATGAAATCCCTTTGAGTTAGCTTTCGAACGCACTTGGTTTCACCTCATTCTGATATCAGATGAAGGAGTTTCGATCATTTTCGTGAGATCCTCTTGTGCAGTGGTATCAAATGGATAGCTTGATGGCCAGTGTGGCCTTTGATGGGTCATTTGGACGGCTTGGGGATGTAAAAGGCCCATTTTGGCCTAAGAAATGGGAATCCCTTTGAGTTAGCTTTGCAACGCACTTAGTTTTATCTCATTCAAATGTCGGATTAAGGAGTTTTGATTGTTTTCGTGAGACCCTCTTGTGCAGTGGTGTCAAACAGATAGTTTGGCAGCCAATGTGGCCTTTGATTGGCTATTTGGGGCAGCAACGGTTGGAAAAGGCTAGTTTTGGCATTAAGGAAGGTGACACGGCTAGTGATATAGGCCGTGTGGATGGAGACAAGTTCTGCCAAAGGAAGCTTGTTGGACTTGGGGAAAATGTGGCTAAGGTGGTGCCACGGCCACTGTTGACGGGCCATGTGGAGGGTGAAGACCCATGGAACCTGGGAGTGAGTGGCCTGGTCTCTTTTTTTGAACTAAGTATGGTGCAATAGACCACTAAACGGACCGTGAAGCACCACACGACCCGTGAAGTGGTCCGTCAAAGTGACGTCGACGCTAACTTTTTCTCAAGTATTCTAATTTCATTTTTCTATCTAAGTTTTGTCACATGGGGACTCAGCATGACCCATGGAGTGCCACACGACTAGTCAAGCCTCCAGTGAGGCCAACCTTTGCCAAATTTTCCATCCATTCACTAATGGCATTCTCGTAAATGCTAATTATTCTAACGACTCTTTTTGACTTCCCAGCCTATCTTAACCTTCCTAAAACACTTAAACCCTACTCCTAAGGACCCAATATCACTACTCTCATCTTATTCACACTCCCAAATCCTCTATAGAGCCTCTATCAAGCCCTAATTCAATTTCAAGGAAACCCAAGAACAAGATTGGATTCCAAGATCATTTCCAAGCCTCCATTTTTCCCAATCTCAATTCCAAGCAACTTTAGACCTAAGGTATGTGGGATCCATTAATGGGTTCCTTTCACCCATGATATCCAAGCCTCCTTTAACTTAAATTTCATAATTTAAAGTTGATTTACAAATGGGTCTTGATTATTATGAAATTCACTGCACACTATGTTAAAGCTATGTGAAATTGTGATTGTTTTATATGTTTTAAGCTATAAATCCTTGATCTATTGTAAGATTTGAGAAGGGGTTTTGATGTATGTTTCTTGACTATTTTTCTAGGTGTTTATTTATGGTCTTAAATGGATTTTCTTGCATAATTTTATCTCTATGTTTCATGGCTTTATACTAGCATTACACACCCTCTAAGTGTTTGATAAAATATTCAGATGTGGTTTCTTGAAGAGTTGAAGGTCAAAAGACTGAGATATGATATGATTGACTATATGATGATGAAATGGGCTTATGTATATGATATATTCTATATATAAGTATTGCATTAGACCATGCCCGATCTGGGTAACCAATGATGAAATGAGCTTATGTACATGATATACTCTATATAAAAATATTGCATTAGACCATGCCCAATCTTGGGGTCTAAGAACTCGGATAACCGAGATAGGGGTTTGTACTCGTCAACTGAGGGAAGGGTTCCTACTTCTCCACCTAGGTGATGAGGCAGAATTATCACTAACCGATATGGGGTTTTTATTCATCAACTGAGGGAAGGATTTGTACTTCTCCACCTCGGTGATGGGGCAGCATTATCACCAACTGAGTGAAGGGTTAGTACTTTACCACCTAAGTGATGGGGCAACATCATCACTAAGCTACTAAAGGGTCCATACTTTGGAGATCAGCTTGGTCTATTCTACACATATGATATCCTATATTATTATATGATGTCTATTGCCTATTGTTATGCATTTTGATTATAATGTCTATCTTTCGTTACATTGCATCCTACATATTTAGTACATTCAAATGTACTAACACATACTCTTGCCTACATGATATCACTATGTAGGAATTGGTGCCCAATTTGATCATCCACCTCCTCCCTTGACTAGTTCAATACTACTCAAGCTAGTTAGTGAGTCCTCCACTTCGGAGACCTTAGTTTATGTTTCTCTTATTATGTATTGAGACATTCTTCTTTATTATCTATTTTGGCTATGAGGGTGAGCCCAGTTGCTGGTCTTGTCTCCCGCTCTTATCTATGTATTAGAGGTGTTGGTTGGACATGTTATATATCTATGGTATAAGTTTGACTCTTGTCTCTTGACTAGGATATTGTGCAAGCTTTTCCCTTAGCCCTTTTGCCCCTATTCTTTCTTTTTAATGTTTTATATATTTCCACGACCAATGATATGTAATGACAAGTTAAGAGACTTGTCTGGGGTTCCTTTAGGTTCCCTATTTTCCATGTTACGTCTAGGCCCTAGGCTTGGGTCGTGACACTATTTGGTGCATTTTTGTGTATGCACCCCTACTTTGTTTCCTTCTTACATAACGTGCACAGGGTACAGGACCAGGTAGTTGATCTTTTCACCCAAGTGCTACCATTACCATCCAGATCTCAACTGTGAAACTCAGAGTTCGAGTCATCGTAGATCTTTGGATCCTCTCTTATTACTTTTCTTTCAGACTAAACAACAACAACAACATACCCAGTGAAATTCCATAAGTGGGGAGTAGGGAGGGTAGAATGTATGCAGACCTAACCACTACCTAAGTAGAGAGGCTATTTCCTGAGAGACTATATATTAGATATTTTGAAGCATCTTTGTATTTTCTTTTGGGATAGTTGTATTTACCTTGTAGTACTGTTTAGATGCTCTTGTACTCATGACTCCAGGTTTTGGGAGATATTTTGTATCATTTGAGTTTGTTTCTATTTTATTTATGTTTCTTTAGTTGCGATCCATTTGGCGGGGTGACAATTTTTGTAATTTACTAGGTATAACAGCTGTGATAAGAAGTTGTAGTATCCTTTTCTCCACTGGCTTTCTAATTTTCTCTCCATTTTTTCTTACAACCAGCGTTATCTTCGCTTGTTATGATAGTTGGCTCTTCTTTTATTGAAAGATTCATATTTAATGTTCTTCAGTTGATTTCCAAGTATATTCATCTTCAACTGGTGAGATTCTGTTAATACACTACAAAATATGAAGATACTTGCTGAGATAATCCAAAATAAGCCTAACAATTTCTTCAATTTTGTCAAATATTAAAGAACTAAGAGTAAAGATGGAACAAACTATTGTTGAATAATATATTAGAACCTTACTGAATATACTTAATGTTCAGATAAGTATATAGCCATAAGGTTTATATGAATTACCTTATACAGATCAGTAATAGAACTAAGTTTTATAATCCTTGGTGTTCTTTGCATGATACGATAATTTTCATCTTTTTCATTTCTTGTCCAAAGTTTTGAGTCATAATTAATATTATTATCGTTTAAAATATGATCAAAATTATTTGGGAGTCTATCTTTACATGTAACTATGTTGAGATCTGTCTCACCTGTAAATTATATATAACTAAATGAGATGGTATGATATACATATGACTCAAAAATTTTCATAATTGATGAAAAAGATTAAATTAGGCAATTGTGAGATATTAAATTTAATACTATTGATATGATATTCTCTTTGTTGTTGTTGGTTTTGAGGTGTTTTCTCCTTTTGCTTCTTCTGTTTTTCTCTTTCCTTCTTTTCTTCGAGTCTTTCATTTTGTGTGATCTCTTTATAAATCTTCTTTTTATCCTTGTCTAGCAGCTAGAGATGAAAAAAAATTGTGACAAAAGTTGCATGATCATCCATAAATTTAGAGTAGAAAAAATATGAAGAAAAAAGAAAAATGAGAAAGAAATTAGTTGTAGTATTTCAATATTAATTAAAGATAATCCATATTGAAAACAAAGAAAAAAGAGAAAATAAGTAGATATGAGTTACCTTAATGGTGAAGTCATAAATATCAAAACTAAGTATTGTAATCTATGATTATCCTTGTTGTACACGGTTGTCTACATTATTCCCCTCTTTCCTTGGGGATTTCGAACTACTCCCCTGATTCCATTTTACTTGTCCAGATTGTATTTTGCACTCTTCTTGAAAAACTATCAAATAGATACTTATTTTATTAAAAAATTCTTACTAATGATACTCTGAGGAATCTAATTTGACTACTTATACTTAAATTACTTTTATAAATATTACTCAATGAAAAAATAAAAAATTAAAAGATAATTAATTCTCTCTTAATCTCTAAAAGTGGACAAGTAAAAATAATTAATATAAATCAATTATAAGATGTAAAATTGATTAATCAAGTGCATACCATGAATAGTTTTTTCCTTTCCTTTTCTTTGCCTTCATTGTGTTCTTCAGATTTTTTCTTCTTCTTGGCATCCTCTTTCTCTTTCTTTTGTAGTTCGAACATATTGAATGTATACTATGAAATTACATACAAAATCAAGTTCAAATAATTATCTAAAGTTATAGTTTATGCTTACACAAAGTAAGACTCCCTTATTAATAAGTTCAAAGTTAAAAACAAATGAAATTATAGAAATTTAGAAAAATAATTATTGGTCCTTTTTTTTAATATGAATTATGGATCACAAACGAGAGATTTTTTTGTTCTTAATCATCTATATACTTTCTCACATAAAACTTAAGTTAGATCTAGCGTAGATTCATACAAAATAGTTATACAAAAAACTAAAATATTTGAAATATATTTGTGGCTATCAAATCAAAATCTAGAACTAACTAGCAAAAAATTATTTTAGTACAAAAAAAAGAAGGTAAAACTTTGTTAAATCAAGTTGAAGTAGATATATGTCTATACTATTTGCTTGAAAAATGAGCACTTACAAATAAATTATTGTATTTTCATAAAATTATTCATATATTCCAATATACATTGTGCTCGAATGAATAAATTAAACAAACGAAAAAAAGAGAAGAAAAAAACCCAACCATTTGTTAATCTTGTTATTTGTTTGTCCAAATTTATTAGAGATGTTAAGCAGATTTAGAATCAGAAAAAACGAGAAAACAAATCTAAAGAGATTGTAGACCTAAGCGCATCTCTCATAAAACAGAGATGCTTGATAAATCAAATCATCAAACGAAAGAGCAAAAAATTAGAAACAAAATAAGATTCAATAAAATGAAACTTACCATCACCCAATCGAGGTCTTTCATTGTAAGAATTAACAAGCAAAAATGAACTTATTTCCTTATAATCTTGAAATAACTAGAAAAATAACTCTGTATCTCCTGTGTTGATTCTATTCTCTCCTTTTGAACGCTTAATATATATTTTGAGAAACTTGAAACTAAAATGAAGAAGCAAATCAATCAGTGTCTCACGTTTTATAAGTGCGCACTTGCTAAGCTCTTTCTTGAAAATAACGCCTATTCAATTTCGGAAACAGAAAGAACGA
>DF358649.1:62761-91820 GCA_000787875.1 Solanum virginianum
TTCGGAAACAGAAAGAACGACCTAATAATGAAAAGCACATGATACTGTGTATATACGATAATATCAACATATATATGATAGATAATGACAACACAAGATATAAAAATACGACTAATATTACTATCCTACTATACCCCAAGGCCAGACATGAACCTAACCCTACTAACTTATTAGCCTGCTACTCTAATTTGTGAACTCCAGTCATTTCTATCTAAGGTCATGTCATCGGTGAGATCAAGTTTCACCATATTGTGTCTGATCACCTCCCCCAAATACATCATCGATCTACCTCTACTCCTCCGTATAACCCCTAATCAAACTTCTAGCACCTCTTAACAGGTGCATTGGTTGTTCTTTTCTACATATATCCAAACCATCACAATCTTGCTTCCCTCATCTTATCAGCCAGAGAGGCCAACTCTAGCTTCTCCCAAATAGTCTCATTCCTAATCTTATCACTTCTGGTGTGACCATACATCCATCTCAACATCCTCATCTCTGTCACTTGCATCTTCTGAACATGTGAGTTTTTGATTGGCCAATACTCTACCTGATACAACAAAGATGGTCTAACTACCATTTTGTAAAACTTACCTTTGAGTTTAGTGGTATCTTCTTATCACACCATACTCCAGAGGCAAGCCTTTATTTTGTCCATGCTGCCCCAAATATGATACGTGACATCATTATCGAAATCACCACTATACTGGATGATGGAGTCAAGATATTTAAGGTTTTCTCTCTTGGGAATAGGTTGAGTGTCAAGCCTCACATCAATGTCTGCTTCATCCCTCACAACCTAAATATGCACTCTAAGTATTCTATTTTTGTCCTACTCAGTTTCAACCCTTTAGATTCCAAAGCGTGTTCTTAAACCTCCAAGTCTCATTAATCAGTACTATATCATTTGAAAATAGCATACATCATGGAACCTCCTCCTGAATATACCACGTCAGCTCATCCATCTCCAAGGCAAACTAAAAAGGGCTCAGCATAGATCCTTGATGAAATTCTATCTCGACAAGAAAATACTCTAAGTCTTCTCTCACTATTCTTACCCGAGTTTTGGCTCCATCATACATGTCCTTCATCACCCTAATATATACTATAAGGGCACCTTTCACCTTTATACACCTCCATATGACAACCCTCGAAACTTTGTCATAGGCCTACTCGAGATCAATGGACACCATATGAAGGTCCTTCTTTCTTTCCATATATTTCTCTACTATCTTCAAACAAGATGAATTGTTTTTGTAGTCCATCACCCCAACATGAATCCAAACTGATTCTCTGAAATAAACACTTCTTTTCTCACCCATATCTCCACCACTCTTTCCCAGACCTTCATAGTGTGACTTAAAAATTTGATACCCTTGTGATTGTTATAGTTTTAAATATCACTCTTATTCTTGTATAGTGGAACCATTGTGCTCCTCCTCTATTTATCAGGCATCTTGACAGTCTTCATAATAGCATTGAATAGTCTAGTCAACTACTTTATACCATCCTTGACAATATTCTACCAAAAATTTATCAGAATCTCATCGGGTTTGATTGCTCTCACTCTCTTTATCCTACTAATAACATGTCTAACCTTCTCAACTCTGAACCTCCTACAATAACCAAAATCTTGATGACTTTCGAAGTGTGCTGACCTACCAAGCTTAATATCTCTATCTCATTTTTGGTTTAAGAGTTTATTAAAGTAAGCTTGCCACTTTAGGTTAATGGAATCATCCAACAACACCTCACCCTTCTCATCCTTCATGCACTTCACTTGGTCGAAGTCACAAGCTTTCCTTAATCTCTCTTTAGCAAGCCTATACAATCTCTTATCCCTGCCTTTATCACTCCTCATATAGGCGCTCAAACATTGCTATCTTAACACTCATCACTGCCATCTTTGCTTCTGTCTTAGTTGTCTTATAGATCTCCTTAAGCCTTCACTTTTCATCCTCATCCCTACACTCCAACAACTTTGTATAAGCAATCTTATTAGCCTTCACTTTGCCTTGGATTTCATCATTCCACCACTAATCACCTTGACGTCCATCAAAGGTCCCTCTCGAAACCCCTAGTACCTTGGTAGCTACTTTTCTAATACAACTAACAATAGTGTCCCATATGTTATTTATATTTCGACCACTACTCTAAGACTTTAAATTACTCAACTTTTCTTCTATGTCTTATGAAAGGGCAAGAGTCAGGCCTCCCCATCTAATCCTTGGTTGGGCATTAATAACCTTCTTATTCATTTCTCTCTTAATCTCTAAATCCATCACTAGAAGCCTATGTGAGTGAAAATATTTTCACTCAGAATAATCTTTTAATTCTTACAAAGGCTCCTATCGCCCTTTCGGAGAAGCAATTCAATCAATCTAAGTCTTAGCTACTGTACTACAAAATAAGTAATCAAGTGATTTTCCCTCTTCGAAAAATGTGAGATAGCAATAACAAACTCAAAAGCTTTGGAAAAGTCCAAGAGAGACGTTCCACCTTCATTCCTCTCCCAAAAACCAAATCCTCTATGGACATCTTCAAACCCGCTAGTGGTTGCCCAATATGCTTATTAAAGGCTCCCCGAATGAAGAGTTTTTCCTTCTCTAGTGTGCCTTTCACAACCTCATCCAAATCTTCCCAAAAGAGACTTTTGACTTCCTCATCCAGGCCTACTTGAGGCGCATAGGCACTAACTACATTCACTACATGCCTTCCAACCACAAGTTTAATTGACATTATCCTATCATTAAACCTCCTAACCTCCACCACATATACCCTAAGGTCCTCATCTACTAGGATACCTATACTATTTATGTCCCTAGAACCACCCAAGTACCATAACTTTGACTCGTCTACATCTTAAGCTTTGGTCCCTACCCATCTAGCTTCCTGAACACATGCTAAATTAATATATCTCCTCTTAAGATACTACACGAGCTCTATGGATTTCCCTATAAATGATCATATATTCCACGACCCTACCCTTAGCTTAGATAAGCCCATGCCCCTCTTACCACCCCTATCCCTTAGCTTTGACCCCCACCGATGACATAACCCTAGTCCATCATTAGATCCCAAGGCCACTAAACTAAGAACTAATAATTCACTAAGCTACAAAGATCAAGAAGATACAAATCAAGAAATATACACTAGGAATAATATACAATAATCAATAACCAACAATAAAAACTCAAAACAACAATAAAGTCCACGTACAGGTAACAATAATATTGGGCACTTGCAAAACTCCCTAACAAATATATTTTACAACGAACAAACATGTAAAAAAAGAGAAATCTCATTCAATTACACATGAACAAGTTAAGTATGACACTCATTTTGAGAGTAAATTCAACAATATATTCAAGTAGAAAATTATAAATTTGCAACAAACAAGTTGATCAACCACCATATGATAAGAACCCTGAAATAGTGCAGTCATAATCAGTCAAGAACTATGAAATAGTGTTATCAATAGTAAAACCACAACTATGAAATAGTGTTATCAATAGGCAGCCAAGAACATTGAAATAGTACAGTCACAATCAATCAAGAACTATGAAATAGTGTTATCAATCGTGCAGTCATAACTAGTTAACAGCTATGAAATAGTGTAGTTAAAAAATAGTAAACAGAGAAGACTTTAGAGATATCACCTGGAAAAGATTCTAATCAAAATTGCACTAATATTCTTGTTAAGAAATAGTGAATGTTGCTGGAAGTTGACACTAAAATAGCCTGGGACGTTGCTTGAAAAAGACTAGAGAATACCGAAAATTGCTGGACGCGACAGGAAATAGCCTAGCATCACCAAAATCTGCAAAAGCCATTGGAGATTGGTGGATCTTGAACACCAAAAATAAAGAGATTTCGCTGGAGACTTCGTCGAAAATTTTCAAAAAATGCAAAGTTGTTGAAGGCACTTGATCTCAACCTCGATGAAAGTTAAAAAAAACTCTAAAGACCTTGTACTCGCAGAAGAAGAATGGAATCAAAACCCTAGAATTCTCTCAATAAATAATGAGAGGATGAGAATTTTTGGGATTTTTCGGCAAGTACAAGAACTTATCAAGAGAAAAGTCACTGGAGACAATGAAAAAGGTCATCGTAGATGATCAAAAAGATCACCAGAGATGAATATCAATTTGTCGGCGGGTACAGGAATTTCAAAAAAAGAAATTGTAGAGCAAAAATATCTTAAGTATCTTCTTTTATTGTTATTATAATAATTATATTTTACACTAAATGAGAAAGTCCTTTAAAATTTATCTTTGATTTTATATAAAAATTTATTTTTAACATTTTTTTTGCATTTATGTCTTTAAATTTTCATAAAAATTTACGTGCTCTTTAGCTACTTTGTAATGACCCTGAAGTTTATTTTTGGTATTTTTAGTTAAATTACTATTTTTTTCCTTCTTAAGTTGCTTTGAGTCATTTTTGGATAAATTGAAAAGTCAAATTTTAAAAATATTGTGAAAAGTTGGAATTTTGCTAAAGAAAGAGTTTTCAGAGGCTTAAAGTTTGGAATTTTGAGTTTTGAGGCCATCTTGAGTTTCGGGTGTCTGAATGTGATTCTGCTGATTTTAATAGCTCCAAAATATAGAATCTAGTCTAGGACAACTAACGAAACTGAATTTGGATTTAAAACAAAGACTTTGAACCCAAAGTTGCATTTTTTAGTTGAATTCGAATAATCATTTGACTTTGGTCAACATTAAGAATTCGGAAGCTATAATCAAAATTCTGATAGTTCTAGTTGTTTTCCATGGTGAAACTAACACTAAAAATGGTCTTTTTGTAAATCTTAGAGGTTTTCGAGATCATTTTGGGTATTTGAATTTTTTATTAATTTTATGAGCTTTATCAGATTTTGGGTCAAGGAGAACTCAAAATTGAATTCTGACAATCCATTGAGTCTGAAATGTCAATTTTGATAGAATTGCATCTCTGGTTTTTGTGTATCAAGTTTTGAATGAACCCCCGGAGTCCGTTCCATGTTCTTAAAAATAGCTAGTTTTCTAGAATTAGGTGCAAGAGGATAGACCTCTGTGTTCGTGAATGTAATGTCTTCAAAGGTCATTTTAGGTATTTTTGATCAAATGATAGTTTTGCCCTTCTAGAAAACTACCTCATTTTTTGTCAAGTCTAAAAGTTGAATTTTGAAAACTTTGTAAAAGGTTAGAGTTTTGCCAAAAATGAGTTAATTTGGTAATTTTGAGTTTTAAGGTCATTTTGTGTTTTGTGAGTCAAAATTCGATTCAATAAGTTTTAAATTTCAAATCTGGTCTAGGAGAACTTGCAGAACTGAACTTCGAGTTAAAACGAAGATTTTAGGCCCAAAGTTGCATTTTTCAGTTTATTTTGGATCATAAGTCTGACTTTGGTCAACATTTGGAGTTTGGAGGCTCGGATCAAAATTTCATCAGTTTCAATAGTTTCAAATGATAAAAGTAACGGTAGAAATGGCTTCATCGTAATTTTTAGAGCTTCTATGAATATTTTTAATTTTTCAGTGTGAAACTAGTTCAAATGATCCTTCTTAGGTTCTGGGCTACGGAGGTTCCAGATTTGAATTTTGACATATTGATTCCAGAATGTCATTTTTGATAGGGTTCCATGTCTAGTTTGTGTTTATAGGTTTTAAAAGAATCTTGAGGGCCCTAGATATGATTTGTTTTTTGTTGTGTCTTGCTGGTTTTCAGCAATTCTGGAGCAGGCGAAGTTACTCTCCGTGTTTGCATCTCTAGCTACATATCCGTGGATGTAAATTTATTTAGACCTCCACATTCACGGGAGAGGGACCGCATTCACAGAGTTATGGGAGCAAGGTTGCATAAGTCTTTGTGTTCGTGAAAGCTTCTCTGCATTCATGGATTCCAGTGACTAGATTAGCCTCCATGTAATGGATCCTCATTCGCATTCACTGAGTGTGAATTATGCCTGAATTGTGTAGTCTCATAAAAGACGTGTTATATTCATTTTCCAGCATTTTTAACAATTCAAGCTTCATTTTAGGGAGGGACTTCAACCATTTTCTAACCTATTTCATCGATTTGCATTGACTAAATTGTGTTTTTACCTTGCAATTAAGCTTTTAGTAGTAAAATTTTGGAATATTTTTAATTTTGATTTTTAAATTTTAATTGTTGATTTTCTCCTAATCTTAACTATGTTTTTGAAATAATTTTCACTATTGAACGTCTTATTACTTGGGGAATATTTTTATGTACTAATTTTCAGACTCTAACTATATTTCTTGGCATGGGTTCTTTTGATCATTTTACTCTTTTTCTTCGAATTGATTGATTTTTGTGTCATTAAATTTGTTATGTGATTGTAATTATATATTTGAATAGATTTTGATGACTCAGAGTATAGTAGAAAAGGGAAGGTGTTGTATTTGACTTGATTCGAGACTTTATCTAACGCAAGTAATTTTCTAACCTTTTGTTAAATATGATTGAAACTTGTATGCTTCTTTGTGTATAGGATTGTATACTTTGGGGTAGAATTGTATCTCACAGGCTTGATTTTGAGGTTTTTGAAATGAGTGGTTATCCTTAAATTGAAATATTAATTTGTAAATTTAATTGTGAATTGTAAGACTTACAATCTTGCGGATGATTTGATATTGATACTGAGATGATGCCTATAATGAGTTGTATATGATATGTAAATTGATCATGCAGACTGTATTTATTATTACTTGTGTATTGATATTTATGATGGCTATGATCGAGAGATGATTAAGGTAACATATGGGTTGATGATCGAGGTCTCTATTGATTGATGTTAGCCGAGGTTTTTGCTGGTGAGCCAAGCTAATATTCTGGCAGATGTTGAGTTCGAGGTCATATTCTGAATTGCTCTGAGGTCTTTTCTAGATAGGTGAGCATTGGTCGAAGTCTCCGCCCGTAATGTTCATGAACACATACTCTAAGTGAGACCTCTATGGGTTTCGTCTAGTGTGTATATATATATATATAAGCCAAAGGCTTTGATCAGTGAATTTGTATCGTAGGACAGACATAATGCATGATTCATTGATACCGTATCGCATTATCTACATCTCATGGCATCCACATCATGTCATATCATCCTTACTTTGATACTATCTTATGAATTATTGATGAGACTTAATATTTGTTGTACCCTTGTTCTTATGCATTGGTTATATATTTTGATATATGATGTTATATTACAATTTTGAATGTTATGTATATATAGATTGTGTTGGGACTTTTCTGAGTGTAGGGTTGTAGTTATGGTATGTGGTTGGGAGTGATGAGGTTGGGAGTGATGAGGTTACTCAAGTACTTCATTGCTTTACTTTAGGTTAGTTTCTATTTGCTGAATACCTAGTGGTTTAGTGCTCACCCTTGCTACATTTTTGTAGTTTATGAGCTTGGTCCCCCTTGTTAGCTTCTTTGTTCAGGATCGAGCTTCAGGATCACTCGTGAGGTAGCTGTTTGTTCTTTCGGTAGGCCTTCGATGATTTTAATTTTATGTTTTGTTTTGTTTCAGAACTAGACATTTGGGACATATATTTCATTTAAGTATTCTGTCTTTAGAGGCTTGTACATATGACACTAGTTCTTGGAAGTTTGTAGTTTTGATCCCCTATGCCTATCTATCTTATTAGACTATTTGTCTTTTGGTTTTATTATTATGATGGTTTGTTTTGGCTTCATGTTTACTCACCTTGGTGAGTCAAGTGAGTGCAATCACACCTAGATTTTGGGTCCTGAGAATTTGGTATCAGAGCACCAGGTTCATAGGTCTCACATGTGTACAAGTCCAATCGAGTAGAGTCTTAAGGATCGGCACAAAGATGTTCGTTACTTATCCTTGAGAGGCTATAAAGACTATTAGAAAATTCTCTTTTGTTTCATTATAATCATTTCATGTATCAGTTTTGTTTAAGTGTTGAGTAGTCACATATTCCTTTGATAGATGGCGAAGACTAGAGCTACTGTTGTTGCAGGACGGGGAGATGCAACCCTTGGTGTTGCTATTGAGACCCCACCTAGGGATAAGGGTCATGCTTTAGGATGAGCTAGAGATCAATGCCGAGGGGCTGCATCGATAAGGAATTTTGAGCTGGGTATCTCCCCTAAGCCAACTGTAGAGCCTAGGAAAAAGTAGGTTCCTCATGAGTTTGCTATAGCACCCCTACTCTAGGGCACACTGTTGAGAGTTTTGGGTGTACTTGAGACTTTAAGGTAGGCAGGTAGCTCTGCTAACACATCTATTACTTCACAGACTTGAGTTAGGGTTCAACTTCATGATCAACAACAGGTCCCCAAGGCCAAGGTTTAAGTGGAGCAACCATTAGTAACACCGATTATTGAGATTACACCAGTACCTGCCTTCACTGATGAGGACCAATGCAAATAACAGAGGTTTAGGAAAACGGAGCCACCTCAGTTCTAGGGTGGAAAAACAAAGGACACACATAAGTTTTTGGTGACTTGTCGGGAGATACTTGAGGCCAAGGGGTTGGCAAAGACTCATGGTGTACGATATGATTCCCTCCAGCTTCGTAGGCTAGCCAAGGAGTAGTGGAGGAACTATTTAGGATCATTCCCAAATGGGGCTCCTTTGATGAGCTGGGAGACATTTTCTAATGCCTTTTAGAATCAGTTTATTCTATAGAGTGTCCGTGATGAGAGCCATTTGAGATTCAAAAGTTGAGGCAGGGTACGATGACTATTACAAACTATGAGGTTTGTTGTTGTCAGTTGGCCTGTCATGCTACAACTATTATTCCTATTGTGGCAGAGAGAGTTCGTTGATTTATGAGAGGGTTGACTTATTCCATCAAATAGTTAGTATTTTAGGTATCCTGAGAGGGTGCTTCTTTTTAGTCACTTGTTACTGTCGCTAAAAAGGCAAAGTTGATGAAGAGATAGGAGTTTAGAGACCCCAAAAGGGTCCGTATATCGGGATAATACTCAAGTGCATCATATGGAAGTATGGTACGACTAAAGGAGAAGGATCGTATCAACGTCATGAGGTCCATGCAACCTTGCCAGCTTCAAAGGGAGGATAAGGTCCTCGTGATTCTTATAGTTCATGTCAGGTTTTATCTAGTTTTTAACAGAGGCCTGCTAGTTCTAGAGGCTACAACTTTACTCAACTCCATCATAGCGATTGTCCATCCCTAGATCCTACTTTGGGTATGGATCTCTTAATCATATGATTTGACAATACCCTATGCAGACTTATTATAGGCCCCGCCATTCATATTCCCCAACACCAGTTAGAGGTCCGGCACCACCAGCCAAAGGTTCAGCCTAGCAGACTAGGGGTCGTGGTAGAGGTCAGACTGATAGAGGTGGACGTGTGGGTGGAAGAGGAGAAGGTGATATGTCTATTCATTCTAGTGGTAGAGGGGAAACTTCTACGAGTGGAGGTCGAGGTGGTCATTTTTATGCTTTCCTAGGCAGACTTGAGGCTGAGGCCTCTGATGATTTTCCATTGCTCTACATCTGTGTTATTTGATCTTGGCTCCACTTATTCTTATTTGTCTACATATTTCTCCTTAGATTTTGACTTGCTATGCAATACTATATCTGTGGCTGTTTATGTTTCGTTCACGGTAGGCAAGCCCTTAGTAGTAGATCGAGTGTACCAATCCTATCTTGTGACCTTATCAGGCTATGAGATTTGGGTTGATATGATTATTCTTGATATACTTGATTTTGATGTATATTGGGGATGGACTAGATTTCTCCTCACTAGGAAATTCTTGATCATTATGGTAAAATAATTACTTTAGCTATTTCAAGTAGATCGGGTAATGTATGGCAGGGTTCGAGTGGATCCTACCCTAATAAAGTAATATCATATGTTTGGGCATGAAAGTTAGTGAATCGGGGTTGTCTTGCATATTTGGCTTTTAAATCGTGATACCAATGTTGAATCACCACCAATGGATACTATTCCCATTGTTCAAGGGTTTGTTGATGTATTCCCTTCAGATCTTTCTAGAATCCTAATATGCTGTCAAAATAGAGCACTTTTGATGCTTAAAACTTGGAATATATTTTGTGTGTTCTCAAAGCGATGTTAGTGGGTGTGATGTGTTTTTATGTTTGTTTTTCAGGACTATAGGATTTGGCTTGATTTTGGGCTAAGTTTGTAGATGCTGATGTTTTTGCTAATCGACCAAACCTTTTATGGGCCTTAGAAGTATCCATGAGTTGTAGAGTTGGTATCGTCGCAAAATAAAGTGTCGGGATGATTTTCTGAAGTTGAATCTACAAACTATCAGACAGTTGTAGAATGAAGTATGAGTTGTAGATGAGGTTCCGTATCCTGCGGATAAAAAAAGTTGAAAGTTGCTGAAAAGTCATCAGATGAAACTCCATATGGGTCGTAAGTCTAAATACAGCCTTTAGAAATATCTCATAGAAGTTGAACCCAGAATTAAAGATAAAGTCCACGAAGCCCCGATTATAGGTCGTAGAACTTAGTACGACCCATAGACATGCCCGTATTGCCTACTAAATCAAGTTCTCCAATTTTGTTTTGGATTTGTATTTTAAACACTATAAATAGGTTTCTAGGTTATTTTTAGGAGGCACCAAGCAGAAAATGACCAGATACATTGAAAAACACTTGAAACAATATTTTGTAATTTTAATTCATACTTTGTGATTTAAATTGAAGAGCTTGGATTTTTGCTTCTTAAGTTCATCCTTGTAAGTGCTTAATTATGTTATTCTATATCATTGTTATTGCATCTATAATTAATATGAGTAGCTAAATCCACAACTAGAGTTGTAGGAACCATGAAGAACTAACAGGGTAAAACCAAATAATTCATAATTCTTGGAAAGTGTGAATGCATGTATTATTTAATTCTCTTCATTTTGATTATTTTTTAATAGTGGCCAACGTTAGAACTTGCCTAGTATTACTAACTCTATCAAAGTAGTAATGAATACGAAAAGAGACTCATTAACAAGATTCAATTAATGTTTTCTCATCTAATCAGCCAAACTGGATCAAGGGGAGGTTGTACTGGAACAACAGGTAAGAAGTAGTAATTTCACACTATGGGGATGGATCAAATTATGTAGTGATATATACCTCTCGCATGGATCAAAGGGTTTGGTAAGCTTAACTTACAGTTCTGCATGCCACACACTAGAAAAGAACGCGATTATCAAGTAACACCAAGTTAGGAAATCATGGGGAACACAATACCCTAGTTACTCTTCTTACTGATTTCATACACTTGTCTTAGTTTAGGATTACTTTCTTCAATCTTGCAAACCCCCTATCCTTCAGGGAGATAAGTAGGTTACTTAACTCGAATTGCTTGAAATTACTCTAAGTCTACTATATTCCCTGTGGGATCGACCCTAACCTTGGTCAGGTTATATATCTTGACAACGACCGCTTTAACCTTCAAAAAAAGGTGTAGTTTGGGTGATATCAAGATTTTGGCATCGTTGCTGGGGAATACAGCTAGACTTGTTTAATTCCAGAAGTTTGATAATTAATCCTTATTTTCCTCATTTTAAGTTTTTGTTGTTTTTGTTTTGTTTCACTGTACAAGTGTAGTGTATGCACAACACTCAAAGTCGAGGCATTCCCTTGACTCCTTTTGTCCTTGAGATCCAATTGACACTGAAAAAGAATAGCCGGACAACACGAACAACACTATAAATAAAGTGAATGCAGCATTAAGCCAGAACCTGAATGAGAATGATAATAACCTGCTTTTGCTTGAGGATATTGACCCACAGGCATATGATCTTAATGTTGCAACTCATACATGTAATAAATATCAGCTTTGTCATATGACGATGGATGTCACTAGAGCTATTGTGTTACCATCACTACTGGATTACAGAAAGTTCATTATTTCAAGTGGGTTGCTTTAAAGGCGGCAAAATCATGGGTTGTTCGCTAGCCTATCATCAAAGATGTCACGACCCAACCCCGTAGGCCGTGACTAGTGCCCGATTGAGGCACCCCAGGGCCCCTGTCGTACCCTCGAATGTACAGAAATACAAAATATTAACTAAGTGTATATACCCAGGGTTTGCTCCGAAGCAAAGGAGCACTTTAAATAGCAGTCAAAATCCTAAACTAGTGGATCTCTCACTTGCACGTCTGCACCTGTGGCCATAAAACGAAGCCCCCGAAAAGTAGGGAGTCAATACGAGGTATGTACCGAATATGTAAAGCAGAAAGTACAGAGTATATATATATCAGGAAAACCATTAAAACAAAAGTACGATGGTTAAATGCATACCCGAAATATCAAAGTATTTACTTACTGAAACATAAGATGTATAGCAAACAAGGCCAAAGTATAATGGTGAATGCATATTCAAATTATTTCTTACTTACTTCCCAACACATGAAACTGATGGATAGCTGAAACAAAATATAGAGAGCAGTATATATATCCAAAAATATCAAAATGTCTACTTTCAAAATTCAAATCACAAAACATCTACTTTCCAAAATACCAATCATACACAGGGCACAGAAAATATAGTCGCCCATCTATTACATATCAAACATAGGATAAGTGAGTCAGGGAAGACCACTGCACTCACAAGTCGTAATACAGAAATGACATCATGCCGATAAGTGAGCCAGGAAAGACCACTGCACTCACAAGTCATAGTACAGAAATGGCATAGTACATAAGTTGCGCTACTCAAATTTTCTGAATCGCGCCCACTAAGGATACATCCTGGACCACTCGAATTTTCTGAATCGTGCCCAGGCATAACCCAATCCTGGACCGCCCGAATTTTCCAAATCGCCGCCCAGGTATAATGTCAACATATCAAAAGCCCCAGCACAACACAACGCCAAACAGCAACATACCACCGGAATATACATATATATATATATATATCATAATAGGCACAAGCAGAGTCGGGCATAATTACAGGCATAACATAATTGTCATAAATCCAAAGGACAAGTGAAGTCATCATATTTAAAACCAACATAACAATTATCCCAATTCTCAAACATAAGTAACATATCCCTATACAAAATCAAAGTAATATTTACTCTAAATTCTATCAAAATTATCGAAATCTCATAAAAGGGTGTCGCGGGTCCTACGGCCAACGAAAACCTGAACTAACCCGACTTAGAAGGTACTTACTTAGAAATCTCATAAAAGGGTGTTGCGGGTCCCACGCCGGATGAAAACCTGAACTAACCTGACTTAGGAGGAACTTACTTAGTCTAGATAATACAAACTACTATAAAGCGTTTCCGAATGATTTTTATGGTAATTTGGAATTTCTATCAAAAGTTATAAGCGTTTATATTTTTGGGACAATTAGAACCCATAGGTTTTCCAAACTACTTAACTTCTTCCAAAGATGACTCATTTACAACCAGATAACTATAGATGCTTAAATAATTTCTTCATATCTTTCAATGAAAAGTTAAACCTTTAAGTGTCAGTAACCAACTACAGCAATGCAACTATTGAGCAATCATATAGGATTTTACATATTTAATTATGTCATCCCAAAGGATGGAATGCCTTACATACCTTAAACTCTCTCCAAAATAATTCAAATGTAAACCAACTCCAACTCACGCTTCAAATCGCCCAAAGTCTAGAAACAATTTATAACAATGTCAATTAAGTAACTAAAGACTTCTCAGAGTTAAATTCCAAATTTATCCTTAATTATATAAAAATTTCGGCAGTATTTCCCCTAAAACAAAGGAGCCTCGAGACTCAACTCGGCTCAAATTAATCAATACAACAACAACAACAATAACCCAACAAACTCAACAAGCATTTCCAATGCTATTACAACACCAAATACACTAATTAACATCATTTTGTCATAACTACAAAAACAGGGCAGCATACTATACATATCTGTAGAGGATTTTCAAGCACTTCCTTACCTTCTAAGCATCATATTATATCAACTAAACATCATATGCTTACTACCAACACAACATAACAATTGATTACATAGACCTAAATTTGGCCAACCCTTCAAATATACATATAAACAATTTCTGATACTTCTTTCACCCCACAAGGATCATATTCATGCTATTTAAACATAAATTCATAGTTTCAAAATAATATAACACTCACATCGTTATCTCTACAACTGGAAGCTCAGAGATGGATTCAGCAGAATCAAGTGCATGCTCAACAAGTTCTCTCACAGTAGTGTAAAGATATTTCCCAGACTGAAAATTTGAAGAAAGAATAACTTGATCTACAACATATATATTGTATCAATGTTGAAGTAAGTTTTACCTCATGAAAATCTTGAACTATTAAGAAAGGGAGAGCCTATTTCATTTAATGCCTTCAACATGCCCTTCAATGTGGTCAATTCTTTTCTGTTGGCTAATGCCAACAATGTGACCTCAAAAACCTTTCACCTACTCTACAAGTAACCAGTTTCAAAAACAAAAACTCCACCAACTCTGCTATCATTATGAATATAGGAAAATCTCTTGCAAAGGAGGTATGACGGTTAATTGATAAGTTATGAATCTAAGAACATATCCACCATCCCTCTTAGTATTTGATCTAAATTGTCACATTAAGGAAAGCATTTTTCTTCTGAAAGTAAAACATGAATTCACATAATATGATTAACAGTCACTATAAGCAAAGGCAACGTTAATAATAAGTAATAACTCAACTGTTGAGCATTTTGACTTGGCAGAGTTTCTATTAGTATAAATGACATGCACCTTGCTTTAGTGAAGTACATACCTCACATTTCAACTAACACTGCACCTTAGATAATCTCACTTCAGTTTCAGATAATATATCACTTAAATGCCAACAAAGTGATATAATGTTGACACCCTAAATCATCAAACTAATGTGTGATTGCACGAAATTTGAGATTATAACATTAGAAAAAGAAAGGTTAAAAAATTATAGACACATCACAGCATATAAGCAACTCACTTCTACCATGCTATCTTTAAAGATTTTCTTTCAATTTAGCATACTACAATATATATAGAACCTTAATAATATACAAAACAAGACTAGACATCACCTTACCTCTTCAACCCCTTAAATAAGCTAAAATCACCAAAGTCGAAAAGCAAGCATTTTCTTGCTCAACTAACACCTCCACGTTACTTAGGGGACTCAATATGAGAGGTTTGTAACGTCAAAATAATTTTGGAATCGAAAAAAGTGAATTTCAAAAAAAACTCCCCTGCTAACCGAGAGCCTTCTGGATGTTCTTGGTCTTGATCCTTTTTTTTCTAAGTGTAATTGGAAAGATTTAGAAATTGAAAGATGGTCTTATATTTATATATATATGTCCACCACATAAATTGGCCAAGTGTACCACACTTAGCCCAAATATAATTCAACATGGGTCAAGTGGGGTACACCTCCTTTTCTTCAAGAACCTATCTTTATAATATTCCACTTTGACCCCAAACTTTCTAATAATGATCCTTTGGTCTCAAATTTTCGTAACTATTCCAATACACCACAATACGGGTTCTAACTTCCTCCCCCTTTAAAATATTCATCCTCGAATGTTAAACCTATCTTACGGGTTACGTAAATAACTTAGGGGGAGTTTCTATTTCAATTATCACCACAGCTACTAACACAGCTCTATCGCATGATCTAGGATCAGAAAGAAGTGTAACATCCTAAATATCCTGTAGCCTCCTGTTTATAGATGTGGTGCATGACACACCGCTAAACAAGACTCTACTAGATACAGTCTGTGGACACTCCGAGGACTAACGGCTTTGATACAACTTCTGTCATGATCCAACCCCATGGGCTGTGACTAGTGCCCGATTAAGGCACCCCAATCCAAATACCAAACCAAATTATAACCAATGTATTATTCTTACAGAAATTTTGGTAGAGTTTCCTTTGTTTTATGGACTAACCCAAACCCTGCATATAGAAAAATCCAGCATACACAGCATATATGGCCGACAAGGTCACCACTAAGGTTAAACCGCCAACATACAAAACATACATACAAAGTCATACAAACTGTTATAACCCATACACACAGGCGTCCATAGACCTCTAACTACACAAACTGAATCAGGAGACAGGACTGCACGTCTGCACTTGTGGCCATGAAATGCAGCCCCTGAAGAGTAGGGGGTCAGTATGAGGTACATACCGAATATGTAAAGCAGAAAGTACAGAGTATATATATATATATATATGGACAACCATTAAAAAAAAATTACAATGGTTAAATGCATACCCGAAATATCAAAGTATTTACTTATCGGAACATAAGATTTAAAGCAAACAAGACCAAAGTATAACGGTGAATGCATATTCAAATTATTTCTTACTTACTTCCCAACACGTGAAACTGAGGGATAGCTGAAACAAAATACAGAGAGCAGTATATATATCCAAAAATATCAAAATGTCTACTTTCAAAATTCAAATCACAAAACATCTACTTTCCAAAATACCAATCATACACAGGGCACAGGAAATATAGTCGCCTATTATTACATATCAAACATAGGATAAGTGAGCCAGGGAAGATCACTGCACTCACGTGAACTAGGGAAGACCACTGCACTCACAAGTCGTAATACAAAAATAACATCATGCCGATAAGTGAGCCAGGGAAGACCACTGCACTCACAAGTCATAGTACAGAAATGGCATAGACATAAGTTGGGCCGCTCGAATTTTCCAAATCGCGCCCACTAAGGATACGTCCTGGACCACTCAAATTTTCCGAATAGCGTCCAGGTATAACCTAATCCTTGACCACCCAAATTTTTTGGATCGTGCCTACGTATAATGCCAACATATCAAAAGCCCCATCACAACACAACGCCAAACACAACATACCACCGGAATATACATATATATATATATATATCATAATAGGCACAAGCAGAGTCGGGCATAATCACAAGCATAACATAATTGTCATAAATCCAAAGGACAAGTGAAGTAATCACATTTAAAACCAACATAACAATTATCCCAATTCTCAAACATAAGTAAAATATCCCTATACAAAATCAAAATAATATTTACTCTAAATTCTATCAAAATAATCGGAATCTCATAAAAGGGTATCACAGGTCCCACGGCCAACGAAAACCCGAACTAACCCGACTTAGAAGGCACATACTTAGTCTAGACCATACAAACTACTATGAAACATTTCCAGAATGATTTCTTATGGTAATTTGGGATTTCTATCAAAAGTTATAAACGTTTATATTTTCGAGACAATTAGAACCCATAAGTTTTCCAAACTACTTAACTTCTTCCAAAGATGACTCATTTACATCCAGATAACTATAGATGCTTAAATATTTTTTTATATCTTGCAATGAAAAGTTAAACCTTTAAGTGTTAGTAACCAACTACAGCAATGCAACTATTGAGCAATCATATAGGATTTTACTTATTTAATTAAGTCATGCCAAAGGATGGAATGCCTTACATACCGTAAACTCTCCCCAAAACAATTCAAATGTAAACCAACTCTAACTTACACTTCAAATCGCCCAAAGTCTACAAATAATTTATAACAATATCAATTAAGTAATTAAAGACTTCTCGGAGTTAAATTCCAAATTTATCCTTAATTCTATAAAACTTTCGGCAGCATTTCCCCTAAAATATAGGCTGCGTCGAGACTCAACTCGGCTCAAATTAATCAACACAACAATAACAACAATAACCTAACAACATCAACAAGCACTTCCAATGCCATTACAACACCAAATACACTAATTAACATCATTTTATCATAACTACAAAAACAGGGCAGCATACTATACATACCTGTAGAGGATTTTCAAGCACTTCCTTACCTTCCAAGCATCATATTATATCAACTAAACATCATATGCTTACTACCAACACAACATAACAATTCACTACATAGACCTAAATTCGGCCAACCATTCAAATATACATATAAATAATTTCCGATACTTCTTTCACCCCACAAGGATCATATTCATGCTATTTAAACATAAATTCATGGTTTCAAAATAATATAACACTCACATCGTTATCTCTACAACTGGAAGCTCAGAGATGGATTCAGCAGAATCAAGTACATGCTCAACAAGTTCTCTCACAGTAATGTAAAGATATTTCCCAGACTGAAAATTTGAAGAAAGAATAACTTGATCTACAACATATATAGTGTATCAATGTTGAAGTAAGTTCTACCTCATGAAAATCTTGAACTATTAAGAAAGGGAGAGCCTATTTCATTTAATGCCTTCAAAATGCCCTTCAATGTGGTCAATTATTTTCTGTTGGCTAATGCCAACAATGTGACCTCAAAAACCTTTCACCTACTCTACAAGTAACCAATTTCACCAACACGTGAAACTGAGGGTTGGCTAATGCCAACAATGTGACCTCAAAAACCTTTCACCTACTCTACAAGTAACCAATTTCAAAAACAAAAACTCCACCAACTATGCTATCATTATGAATATAGGAAAATCTCTTGCAAAGGAGGTATGACGGTTAATTGATAAGTTATGAATCTAGGAACATATCCACCATCCCTCTTAGTATTTGATCTAAATTGTCACATTAAGGAAAGCATTTTTCTTCTGAAAGTAAAACATAACTCACATAATATGATTAACAGTCACTGTAAGCAAAGGTTGACGCAATGTTAATAATAAGTAATAACGCAACTGTTGAGCATTTAGACTTGGCAGAGTTTCTATTTGTATAAATGACATACACCTTGCTTCAGTGCAGTACATACCTCACATTTCAACTAACACTGCACCTTAGATAATGACACTTTAGTTTCAGATAATATATCACTTAAATACCAACAGAGTGATATAACATTGACACCCTAAATTATCAAACTAATGTGTGATTGCATGAAATTTTCAGATAATATATCACTTAAGTGCCAACAGAGTGATATAACGTTGACACCTTAAATCATCAAACTAATGTGTGATTACACGAAACTTGAGATTATAACGTTAGAAAAAGAAAGGTTAAAAAATTATAGACACATCATAGCATA
Source organism: Solanum virginianum (assembly GCA_000787875.1). Classification (NCBI taxonomy): domain Eukaryota; kingdom Viridiplantae; phylum Streptophyta; class Magnoliopsida; order Solanales; family Solanaceae; genus Solanum; species Solanum virginianum. The sequence continues at coordinate 81,799 of DF358649.1, forward strand.
TAAGCAACTCACTTCTAACATGCTATCTTTCAAGATTTTTTTTCAATTTAGCATACTACAACATACATAGAACCTTAATAATATATAAAACAAGACTAGACATCACCTTACCTCTTCAACCCCTTAAATAAGCTAAAATCGACAAAGTCGACAAGCAAGCATTTTTCTTGCTCAACTAACACCTCCACACTACTTAGGAGACTCAATATGAGAGGTTTGTAATGTCAAAATAATTTTGGAATCGAAGAAAGTGAACTTCAAAAAACTCGCCTGCTAACCGAGAGCCTTCATAATGTCCTTGGTCTTGATCCTTTGTTTTTTCTTCTAAGTGTAATTGGAAAGATTCTAGAAATTGAAAGATAAATCTTGTATTTATATATATAAGTGCAACACATAAATTGGCTAAGTGTACCACACTTGGCCCAAATATAATTCAACATGGGTCAAGTGGGGTACACCTCCCTTTCTTCAAGAACCTATCTTTATAATATTCCACTTTGCCCCCAAACTTTCTAATAATAACCCTTTGATCCCAAATTTTGTAATGATTCTAATATACCACAATACGGGTTCTAACAAAAGAATCTGTATAACTATCTATACATTATTGTCTTCATTTGTAAGAGTGTGATGCAAAACCAGAATCTTTCTATGGATGTCATTGGGCTCTGTGTCTTTTATTGTCTGTAATAGGTGATAGAACATTGTGGTTATCAAAGCTCCCATAGAGTTTGATCACCAGTTGGGCTAAATTGCAGAAAGCCTTTTTAGAGAGGTTCTTCCTGAGATCGAAGAAGGTGAAGTTGAAAGATCAAATCTATAACTTTGACCAACTTCCTAGTGATTCGATCAGTACCATGTTGGAGAGGTTTACAAAGTGTCTGAAAAGTGTCCCTGACCAGAGGATCATGGATAAAACCTTAGTGGTGATTTTTTATTGAGCCATATATGAGAACAACCACGTTATTATTGATAGCATCATGGGAGGCTCATTTCTGGATCATCTATTTTTTATAATAGTGAGAGGCTAGAAAAGATAGCTAAGACAAATCGTACATGGGGAATGAGGGATAAGTCAACAACAAAGAATTCATTCGCAATCAGTACTAATTAAGCTCAAGTGAAAATAAATGAAGAGATGATGCAGGAGCTTGCGTAGATTAGTACCAATGTATAGTTGTTGATAAAGCAAACCCAAGAATGTATGAATGAAGTAGCTCATCAACCATTACAAGCACCCATGTACGATGAGCCTTACTATGAGGAAGACATTTGCTTCTTCACTGATTAGATGGTGGTTTTCTAGACCAACGCCAAAGGATTTAATCAGGACTATTGGAACCAAGGTCAAGAAAACCAAGGTCAAAACTACAACATGGATGGAGTCTTTAGAGATAATAATCGAGAAGGTTACTATGATAAAAAACAAGGGCCAGGATAGAGATGCTGATTGGGAATATAGAGATGGCTACAGGAATGGTCCGTATATTCCACCACATAATCGAGATTAGGGGGTTGGTATTTCTAGAGTTGAGGAGATGTTCGACCATCTGTTGAAGGCTGACACACAGTATAAGAACTTGGGGGGGATGAAGTCAGACATCTCCAATATTAATAAAAAAAAATCAATTCTCATTCTATTGCTATCAAGCAGCTAGGGCAACAACTTGGTCAAATATCAACTCAATTGAACCAACGACAAAAAGGTATATTGCCTAATAATATAATTCAAAATTGAAGGAATAAGTGGTAGTGTATGGCAGTGACTACTCATAGTAGCAAGCAGCCATTGACCCTAATGTTGCTTGATGATGATGATGTTCATGAGAAGATGGTTGAGTACAAAGACAGAGACTGGAGATGATCGTGCTCAGGATAGGGTGAATAATGTTGTAATGATGCCACAAAAGTTGAAGCCTATTCCTAGACCTCCATCCCTTTTTCCCTTATTGAATCAAAAAAAAGGAGGAGGAAGGTAAATTCAAGATTTTTCTCTGCATGGTGAAACAACTATCTATCAACATTCCTATCATTGAAGCATTGGAGAAGATGTTTAGGTATGTATAGTTTTGAAGGACTTGGTCATGAAGAAGTGCACTATGAGCCAGGAGCTCTCCCAAGAGCTTTAAAATTGTAGTGCAATTGCTACATGGTCCTTGGTGCAGAAGCAGGAAGATCCCTGAGCACTTATCATGCCCTGCACCATTGGAGATGTTGAGTTTGCAAGGGAATTATGTGATCTAGGTGCTACTATAAATCTGATACCCTCTTACGGTCTTCAAGAAGCTAGGACTGGGAGCTCCTACCCCACGAGCATTCGACTCTTGATGGCTAGTGAAGAAGCTTGTAGAGGTATTGTATGTTGTCCTTGTCAAAGTGGATAAATTCATATTTCCCGTAGACTTTGAGATCCTGGACTATAAGGTTAAGTTTGAAGTCACAATCTTCTTGGGAAGGCCCTTTTTAGCCACTGAGAGAGCATTGGTAGACATGGAGAGGGGCCAACTTAAGTTTATATTGGGAAAGGATGAGGTCATGTTCAATGTCTGCCAACATTCAAAGAAGAACAATGATCTAAAGGTAGTTTCTATCATCGAGAGTATTGATCTGGCAAAACCATAGGTACCAATTAAAGAAAGACTAGGTATTGACGCTCTGGAAGCAGTGCTGATGAATTTTGAGGTCAATAACATCCCAGATTATGAGAAGACAGTAAAGGCTCTAGGGGTATCTTATACCCTTCGATGCCAAGCTGAGCTGGAGTTAGACCTGAAAAATCGAGAATCACCACCCATCAGACCATCTATTGAAGAGCCACCGGTTCTTGAATTGAAGGCTTTTACTTCCAATCTGATATATGCATTTTTAGGTGTCAACAACACCTTGCTAGTCATCTTCACTATGGATTTTAATGACGAATAGGTAAATGCATTGGTCATAGTGCTTAAGTAGTTCTACAAGGATATTGAAACGACCCCAAAAAGTACCCAAAAATTACCTCGGAATGCTCAAAATTTTAATTTCCTTATATCTTTAAATTTGTTCGGCATTTCAAAAATCTGACTTCATATTTGTGACCAAGGGGTCAAATTAGGTGAAAAAGAGTCTAACCCCAATTAAAGAGCGAAGGAATAGCAATTTCAATTTTCGAAAGTGTAAATTCCAATGAGGTCATACAAGTTCTTAAATGTTCGAATGTTGAGATTGCATACATCCTCATTTATGTGGCTATTTCCTGTTTCACTCTTTGCTGAAGTTTTTAATCCATTTGGGAATATCATTAACTTATCTACATGCTACTGTTATGACTGTATGTGCCTTCTCCTAAACCTTAATTTGTTTGAGTTTGTCTGCATCTACCTTCTCCTAGAATACTACTTTAGCTTATGTGAACTAAAAGTGAAGTTTTCTGTCACGACCCAACCCCGTGGGCCGTGACTAGTGCCCAAAGTGGCACCCAAACACCAAACACAATGCCAGATTACACTAAATGCCTTATTTATTTTTATAGAAATTTTGGCAGAATTTCCTCTATTTTATAGACTATCCAAATCCTGCACTCAGAAAAACCCAGTAAAATATCATACAAATACGTATGCGGGCCGAAAAAGTCACCGCTGTAGTTGAACCGCCTAACATACATAACATACATATATAGTCTTACAAACTATCATATCCCATACACACAGGTGTCCATAGACCTCTAACCAAACCAAATGAAATTAGAGGACGGGACAGGGCCCCATCATACCCTCGAATATATGGAAATGCAAAATAGTAAATAAGGGTATATACCAAATGTTTGCTCCGAAGCAGGGGAGCACTTCAAACAATAGTCAGAAATCCTAAGCTAGGGGATCACTACCCTGTACACCGATACCGGCGGGCATAAAACGTAGTCTCCAAAGAAAAAGGGGTCAGTACAAAATACACACTGAATATGCAAGCAGAGGGTACAAAATGTAAAGTTGTATAACAACAAGGCCAAAGTATAAAGGTAAACACATATCCAAAATACCAGCATACTTAATCCCCAATACATGAAACTGAGAGATAACTGAAACAAAAGTATAGCGAGCCAGTGTACGTCCAAAAATACCAAACATAGGATAAGTAAGCCATTGTATATCCAAAAATACCAAACATAAGGTAAGTGAGCCATTATATATCTAAAAATATCAAACATAGGATAAGTGAGTCCGGCGTTCCTATACTCACAAATCCTAACACAAAAATGGCATAGTGCATAAGTTGGGCCACTCGGAGTATCAAATCACACCGACTGAGGATATGACCTGGACCGCTCGGATTATCGAGTCGCACCCACCAAGAATATGTTCTGGACCGCTCGGATTATCGAGTCACACCCACTAAGAATATGTTCTGGACCGCTCGGATTATCGAGTCGCGCCCACTAAGAATATGTTCTGGACCGCTCGGATTATCGAGTTGCGCCCACTAAGAATATGTTCTGGACCGCTCGAATTATCGAGTCGCACCCACAAAGAATATGTTCTGGACCGCTCGGATTATCGAGTCACACTCACTAAGAATATATTCTGGACCACTCAGATTATCGAGTCGCGCCCACCAAGAATATGTTCTGGGATCCCAACATACTATCACATATATGTATTAATTCTATATCAAAACAAATGGTTCCTCAGTCTGATGTATTTCCGGTAGTCATTCATTTTATTACTTATGACATGAATAATGATAATTCAATTTTACAAGGACATGCCATGGCAGGTTGAGCAAATATGTTTGTAGCCAAATAACCATTTCCGTATCATCAAGGTCTGCTATCAAAGTGATACAAACGCTGCAATGGATAAAGAGTTAATGTAAATAGATGTTTGGCAACTAAACATTTGATACTTGTACTGTGGAGCCTGTGGCATCATATTGGTGCACAATAATGAGACTTCTCTTGATTTATCAAAAAGAATAATGAGCAGGAAATGCAAAATGCAAAATGAAAGCATTAGTTTACCATTTACCTTTAGCCACCCATTGCTTCCTAAAAATTACTGAAAATAATCCTAATATATAGCAAGTGGGCACATCAAATGATTCACAACATACTAATCCCCTCAGAATATGATATCACTTTATCACTTCAATCAGCAACTTAATTCAGTTTGGGGAAGATAGCTTTATTCAACAACCATTTCTATTTAATTCCAAAAAAAAAAGAGCAGAACATATAAGTACACTAGATTAGGCCTCAAGAGATCATGTGTTTTAAACATCTCCAGTATTAAGTTTGAGTATAATGTTTTATGTCAGCAAAGAAAGAAATAAGAGAGAGAGAGAGAGAGAGAGAGAGAGAGAGAGAGAGAGAAAGGCATCATCTGATACCACAAACCTTACAACATCAGCAGCTTATGTTTCTGCTCTAAAATTCGATCTCACATGGCCAACTGTTTCCTCTATAGAATCATTTATATAGCACAAATGTATTCAGCAAATGAAACAAAACAGCAATGATATCAAGGAGCTGGCGGATACCTAAATTAATTGTGCCAACAAACAAAAAAGAATTTGGACAGAATAATCAAAATGATGGGTTGTTGCTGTAAATGCTTGATCTAGAGCAGGCATATTTGGGTAACAAGAAGTTGTTACTTTCTATACTCAGGTCATTAACAAGTTACCATATTGCCAGAAAGAAAATTGCAAACTCAGGGTATCTGATAAACATTAAGAAGCTAACAGAGGCTAAAGTTTTAAACTGATGCAGCAGCAACTAGTAAACAAACCGATGCAAACCAAGAAACTAATAAGTGCAGCAGTAGCAACTGGCAAACCAAGAAAACTCAACTAAGAAACCAATAGCACGCCAAGAAGCTGGTGCAGCAGCAACTAAACTCAATTCAAATCAATTCAAGAACTAAACACAGCTAATAAGCTAAACAAAAACCACCGCAACTAATTAACTAAAACACAACAGCAACTCATTGGACTTAAACACAAACTAGTAAACTAAACTAAAAACACAACAGCTGTTAGAACCAGTATACTAAAATTATGGTACCATGGAAAAAAATTTCACAACACAACTGGAATATTCAGCAAACTAAAACTCTAACAGCGAACAAAAAAAAAACTAAGTAGCACAATAAGCTTGGAACACTATAGCCTGTTGTGGTTTTGTGAACCTACATTAAACACTTCGGTTTTGTTATTGAAGTCAAGAACTCTTCATAAAATGGTTATCAAGTCGAGAACTATCTCATTTTGGTATTCCAAGTATCAGATATACGAAGTTTGTACTAAAAAGACCAATGACTGATGCAGAATTTTTGTATTAAAAAGAAGATGTTATTTTAGTAATGCAAAGTGTACTGCCAAGTTTACTTTCTCAGCAGAATAGATGAGTCCTTTTATGGTTCCCTGCTAGGCTTCAGTTTCCCAGCCAACTACTCACTCCCAACATTCAAGTTTTCATGATTAGCTTCTACATGAGTCAACAATTATCAAATTCAACCTAACCAAATCTAAGTGCCATCAATAGTAGTAAGTTCAACAAACTTTACATTCATCTGGCTAGCTAACCACAGACAGTGAAACACGACTGAGCGATAATCACCAAACTGGAAGAGAACTTCCTAATACACACAAGACAAACCCTAACTTGGCTACTTGAATAGTGGTATTAACTCCTTGAGGGATCCACCTGAGAGACTAAAATGGCACTGGGGGAGCTGCATGTGCATCAATAAAGGTCAATATCCAGAGAATTGTCCATTTCCATCATCACAAAAGAAAGACCATTGGGCAATTAGGGTATTAAGTCGAAGAAGTCTTCATCGAAGCTGATTTCATGGCATAGCGAGAGGTACAACGCCAAAAATAAAGTCAATCCAAACTCAATATCCATCTGAGAGAGCAGTGACGGTCAGAATGACATCATTTGCACAACACAACAGAAATGATAGCGATTATTGCAGAGATGCGAAAAGGGCGCACAAAGGAACCGGAAAAGAAAAGGTCACAAACTTTCCCTTTGTAAAGAAAAGAACATTCTAGTGTTAGAATATTTTACTAAACTAGTAGGATTTTTTTTCTAGATGTTTCTAGCCGGTTTTGTTTTATTTTCTTCAAGACCCCAAGTTTCAAAAATTCCACTTGGGTCCCAAACGTTCCAATAATACCACATTAGTCCCAAATTCCCAAAACGATCCCAATACACAAAAACACGGGTTCTAACATCCTCCCCCCTTAAAACATTCATCCTCGAATGTTAAATTAGCCTTACGAGTTTCATAACCAACTTAGGGGGAGTTTCCTTTCCGTTTACTCTTTAGCTTCCAAGCGGGGTCACCCATCCTAGTACTACTCTCGCCCAAGCACGCTTAACCTCGGATTTCTAATGGGATCCGATGCGATACTGATGGCCATCATATTACTACTCTCACCCAAGCACGCTTAACCTCGGAGTTCTGATGGGATCCGGTGCATTACTGATGGTATGATCGCATCCGAGGATTTCCCTTCAGCTATCACAATAATACATTCCACATTCACAATTTACTTATCAAGCAATAATTCCAGTAAAATATTGAATTACCTATCCATTCAATACCCAATTTCTCCCAGAGACATTGCTGAAACCAAAATCTCGCCTACCGTCGCAGGCCTACCTCTTCGGGCGGCTGGTGTCTTTCTCGGAGGCATCGCTGAAACCAAAACAATCTGTCAGAAAGGAATCATCCTAATAACACCGCTCTATCGCACGATCTAAGATCAGAAAGAAGACTGTCATGACCCAACCCCGTGGGCCGTGACAAGTGTCGTACGAAGTACCCAGACATACCTACTAAACCAATCCTAATTATAATACTAACTTATTTACAGAAATTTTTGGCAGAATTTCCTCTATTTTACTGACTACTCACCTGCATACAGAAAATCCTAGCAAACATCACAAACATATATATATAAATATATATATATATATATATACGCGGGCCGACAAGGTCACCGCTACGGTTAAACCGCCCAACATACCTCATATACACACAGAATAATACAAACTACCAAAATCCCATACTCACAGGTATCCACAGACCTCTATACAGACCAACTGTAACAAAAGATGGGACAAGGCCCCGTCGTACCCTCAAACGGACATACTTCAGAGTAAAGTAGTAGCAAAAATACCAAACAGTGGCTCCGAAACAAAGGAGCTCTTCAAAAGGTAGACAAAGGTCTTAAGTTGGTGGCCCGCTACTCTGTGCGCCTGTACCTGCGGCTATAAAATGCAGCCCCTCCCCCCCCGAATAAGGAGGTCAGTACGAAGAATGTACCGAATATGTAAAGCAGAAGTACAGAGTAAATATACATATATTAGGACAACCAATAGAATAAAAGTAAAATAGTTAAAAGCACAACCAAAATGTATCAAAGCACTTACTTTCCAGAATTAACAGAATACGAACTGAGGGATAACTGAACAAAAGTACAGGGGCAAGTGTATATCCAAAGTGTCAAATACCTCCGTTCAAGGTTCCGACTTAAATTATAACCTTTACTTTCCTCACATACCAACCTTAGAACAAGTGAACCATTATTTATCCAAAATATTCAACTTCACATAATAGACAGGTGAGCCCTCATATATCCAAAATAGCAAACATCACATATTAGACAAGTGAGCCGTCATATACCCGAAATAGCAAACATCATATATCAGACAAGTGAGCCGTCATATATCCAAAATAACAAACATCACATATCAGACAAGTGAGTCAGGGAAGACCGCTGCACTCATGAATCGCTAAGCCAACATACGTCAATTCTAGGCCACTCCAAAATAGCAAACATCACATATCAGACAAGTAAGCCAGGGAGGATCGCTGCACTCATAAATAGGTAAGCCAATATATGTCAATTTTGGGCCGCTCGAATAACCGAGTCGCGCCCACTAAGGATACGTTCTGGACCGCTTGAATAATCGAGTCGCGCCCAGACACTGTATCTATATAGTTGTCCTGGACCTCTTGAATAACTGAGTCACGCCCAGGTACATTATCAATATGACAAACCTGGACCACTTGAATAACCGAGTCGCGCCCAGGTGCCATTTAACATACCAACCCTGGACCGTTTGAATAACCGAGTCGCGCCCAGGTGTAACGTCATCGGAATATATATATACATACGGACAACATCATTATCACAAACACCAAAAATATAGATGAAATATTCGTATACAGAGATAAGGTCATACCTAAGGTCGAGCAATAGTTATTATACCCAATCTGTATCTTATACCTTCCTACAAGACATTTTAGAACAGAATCCAAAGGAATTCTTTTAAAACTTAGCAAGTTATACATATTCTTACAATTTTCAAACCTTGAAGACCTATCACAAGAACCTAGACGTAGCATTTAAACTTAACAATACAGACATCTCTAGCGCTACTATTCCACTCACACGATTTACAAACGTATCAAACTTCCACCACTTACAAACTTATCACACTTTCCTAATTTACAAACTTTCATAACTTACAAACTTATCAAACTTAAAGTAATTTACCAGCTTATCAAACTTTTCCAAATTACAAACTTATCAAACTTTCCTAAATTACAAACTTATCAAATTTAAAGCCCGAACACCAATAGCAAGCCAAGGAACTAGTAACCAAACTGATGCAACAACAACTAAACTAAATTTAACCCAATTCAAGAACTAAACACACACACTAACTAAGTATTAAGTAAACTCACAAACCAGTAAGCCAGTAAAGATATATAAAGACAGCAGTGAAACTATACAACAACAGCCAAGAAAATAAACAACCCAGTAAACCTCAATGCTTAACCCAAATTTATGCTTGCTAAATGAAAAAGTACCTCATTGGGAGCAACAAAATATAAACGGACCATGACTTAATCAATGAAGCAATTCATAATATATGTCAAACAGGAATTAAATAATTTAGCTAAGCATAATTATAAAAAGATATACCTCTTTTTGTAGATTCATGCTTTCTAATTGTTTTTCCA
>DF358648.1:5334-26288 GCA_000787875.1 Solanum virginianum
GGTGTAGGCTCAGATCGTGACATTCTAGTCAGTCAATTTTATAGTCTAAATTAACAACTTTAATATTTCACTTTTTGACGATGAATGTACTTTTGCAATATATTATCTCCTATCACAAAAGAATATAAAAGGGCAAACACGTCTAATTTTTGATAAATTTAAACATCGAGTATAGTGTTCATTATAGAGGGCGGGTTGAGACGAGAGATCCAAGAGAAAGACTATTAGAATGAGAACACATAATATATATGATAAAGTGAACTTGCAATCGCTATCCTGCTATCCTTTTGGATACGCACAAGGTAAAATTCCGCTTCTATGCAATAACTTGCAAACCGCATAGGAGAGGTAACCCGCACTAGGAAAATTCAGTGCAACAAACTCGACCCAAAAGACAAACCCTTTGCTTTAGCTGGCAAGAGATTTTAAACTTGAGACCCCTAACATGGAAGTCCCAAACCTAATTATGACACTAATTTCCTATTTTTATCTTAATTTTTTTTATTTTTCACATTTGTAAGAAACTTATTTTTTAAAAAAGATTTTTTGATCAACTAAATGTAAAAAATTTGAAAAATATTTTACTCCGTACCAAACACACCTTAAATTATGGATCTAAGAAAGTCCATGCTATAATGAGAAGATGTAGGTATAGAAGAAACTAATGGAGTGTGAACCAATTCTATTCAATGCTTTACACATTTCAAAAGCAACCACTTTTGAATTTTGAAGTGGACATGTAATTAATTAATGTTATAAAAAATGTGAACCTCAAAAAGAATAGGTCGATGGCCTAATTCAATTAAATTAATAATATTGGTGGTTATCACTTACAACTACAATCGAATCCCAAAATAACTATTGCTTTAATAAAATAATTCCAAAAATAAGCGTTATTTTAGAATTCAAGACAAAAGATAGTAACAATTTCCAAGTATATTCTTATATTATAAGGATTACTTATTCTTAATAGTGCTCGCATAGACATAATAGTTCCTTCTGTTATTTTTTTTTCTTAATAGACATGAAACGAGCAAAATCGATACTTATTTTGAGACGAAGTGAAAATTGTTTAATAAATATAATGTGGACGAAATAAAGAGGCAAGCTATGCTTTGATTAATTCCATCAATGTGACTATGAGCTTTTAAAGAAGAAGGGTTTTAGTAAGCTGATGATTAAAAAAAAAAGATAATTACAGTGCAAGGTCTAGCGATAAAAATAATTATAAAAAAAAATAGTCATTCGCTATATAGCGATAAAAATAATTATAAAAAAAGATAGTCATTCGCTATATAGACCTGCATAGTCAGTGTTTATTTTGCATATAGTTAAGCTACATTCAATTTTTGAGTGTCTCATAATGTATATTTAGTATATAATTCATGTATAAGTAATCTACATTGTTAGTCGATGTATATTTTCTGTGACTTTTGGCAAACTATATTCTATAGTCATGTATATATATATATATATTTTTTTATGATTTTGGGATATTTTTTAATAAAAGAGGATTATATTTATTGTAAACTAATTAATTTATGGTATATATTTAAAATTATCCCAAAAAACAAACTCTAAATGAAACTAAAAAACTAACTTGCCCAAACCAAAGTAGGCCTTAAAATATACCTTATAAAATAGTGAAGGCCTATAAGCCATTCCAACCAAGTTATACTAAGATAATACTTAGGTAACATAGGACTTTAGACGATGTCACCTACATGATTTTGAACAACCGGTGCGCAGTTAAGGTTAGAATGTACGCAGATCTTACCCCTATTTGTTTCCGATAGACCTTTGGCTGGGATGGAGTTCAAACTCAACATTTAATGCAAATTTACGAGCGAGAGAAGCGATTTTACCCAAATGTTGGCTCTCATGGCCATATGAAAAAAGTCTTGAGCACTCAACTCAAAACTTCAATGCAACAAATGAAGCTAGGTGTTCCAACTGTTTTCATGGCAAACTTAATCGAATTGCAGAACTTCTGAGTAATTTGAATCTCCATCTTTGAGAAACCAGTCACATTCTTGCAATCCAGGAAAAAACATCTTCTTTAAGAAAAGAAGAGGAATCATCAAAATGAAAAAAGACTTTATAACTTCAAAAATTGCACTGCTAGGCTTACTTTGAACTACTGGAATTTTTTTTTGCACAACATATAGAATGACACTTGTCTAACGTAGTATCAGTTGCAACGCGTACCAGCCTTCTTAGCTGCAAAAAGAGTGAAGCTTTTTGCTCTTTGTTGATCTTAACTCTCCATCTACATTGTCAAGCTCTCTGGATTCTCAATAATCTTGGAAAACGTTTGAAGGAAAGCTGCTAAGTCTGCACCATACACAACTCGGTGATCTGCAGTGATGTTCACCTGTAAAAGATTCAAAATGTGAATCATGAATTAACCTTATGATGATTAGAACATTGCTTTGATAATGGTCTTAAAAAGCAGGGATCAACCATAAAAAAAAAAAGGAAAAAAAAAGAGGTCAGTCAGTTGTTACATGATAAAAGAAGCACTCTCAGTAGCAACCCAGTCTAACTTCTACCAACAGTTACAGTTTTTTAAGCCCGAGAAGGAAGACAGAAGGGAAATATACAGAAAAAACTTTCTATAGGTAGCAGCCTTTCCCACTTTGAGAAAATGACGGGGAGAAAGGTGGGTTTCGAAAAGTCAGAAAATCTTAAGGAAAGGTCAAGGAGTAATCAGTTGATAATGTGCTTGACGATGCATGCAGCAAGACAAATCAGCAAGGTTAGCATTATGTCTTAGATGAAACTGTGAGATTAAAAAAGTCAGTAAGACCAAGGATTGAGGGAACCCCCCACCCAAGCCCGCTGGAGTTATCTGACAGAGAAGTAAACAGAGTTCTGTGTTTAAAACCAGGTGCACTGATTTATGGAAATTAAACCTGATTTTTGGGGAACCAACTCTAGTTGGTTTTGGTCATGGCTGGAAACAAATTGAAATGACTGTTGCCTTGCTTCTGGCGATTTGTTTTCTCAGATAGCTGTATGTACATTTACTAAGGAACAAAAATGTTTAGACGGTTTTAAGTATGTTTTCTCCAGCATGATAGCATCTAAACAATTGTGTTTGAGTGAAGCGTTTCAGAACATATATTTCTCAAAACCAAATCCAAATTTGCATTCCCAAAAAAAAAAAAAAAAAAAACTAATTCCATCAATACCAGTCACAAAGAAAACCAATCTTAAATCCAAAGATAGCTGCTATCTCCCACCAGCAACAAGTACCCGATAACTCTTTCCACTAACGCTAAGACAAATGGGAAGAAATCAGCTAGTAGTATTTTTTTGTCTCTCATGTTTGTTGGTATTTGAACCGAAGACCTTGTGGTTCTCAACCCATTCCAATTGACAACTAGACCACGTGTAACATCTCTTATTATGTATTTATGTACGGTCATACTGCCAGTCCCAAATCCGGAAAAAGGATAAGGGCTGCAATAGGTTGATGACCAGTGCAACAGTAGGTCATAAGGAGTCCTCTTTAAAACCAAATGGAGTGGAATGAATATAGAGAATTCATTTAAAGTTCCCAACCAGTTTGGAGTGCAGGCATCATAGCGTTGTATCTCCTTTAGACTTTAAACAGCATAAGAGACAAAAGAAACCATGTTCACATGTGCCTCACTTGCCATTGGATTCTTGTTATTCAGTTGGGATGATGAGTAAAGAATAACAAACTTTATCTCATCGTGCACTTCATTATCAAGGAAACTAAAATGTGACATAGATTTGATAACTACCACTTTCATCATAAACCATGGATTACTAGTATTATAAAATCCAAAATGCTATTAATTAGAAACGAAATCCACTGTAATCCATTGAAGCCACACCAATTCTCAAAAAGACCTTAGGAAATTAGTTAAATATTCATGATTATAGCCTAAAGACTTTAAAGTAAACAAACCTCCAACCCTATCTAGATCCAAGTCAACTTGAATTAGCCCATAACAGGCACATGTAGGGACGCATATCTAGAGCCTTTTCTGTTAAGATGGTAACTTCCATAAGAAAAATCTCATCAGCTGTTTATGTTGGTTGGTCCGATGGCGCAGAATTGGAGACCACATATAAAATCAGAAAGATGCAGAATTACCCATAAACTCAGCATGTAAAGACTTTCATATTTCAGTAATTTTGAGCTGCAAGGAACGAGTGCTTAGTACTGGAGCAACCAAGAATTAGCTAAAATTAGACCTAACTTCTTACCTTATCTATCTATCTATCCCATATAGCACTTATCAAGGGGAGAATGAAGCCAAGTTCACCACATTTAGCACTGGTTATTGGTAACCCTTCGGATGATTACCAACCCTTGCAACTGTCTGCACTTTGAGGTGCTTGCGTCCACCCCAAAATGGTTCATAGGATATGAATGGACCACATGAAATTAAAGTTTTCTACTCTAGGCTCTAATCATGGTACTTCATCCCATATATAACCAAAAATTGATGAGACGCATGACTGTGATGTTTGTTGTTGTGCTTGAGTTAGCTCACCAAGTTACGAATACGTCTGAACTTAACTTGTCATAACTTGTTCAGATGTGATCGACAATTATGGACTACTTCAGATACAAGAATCACCAATCCCACTTATCAAAGTAAAATTTTAAACTAATCAAGTGAAAGAAAAACACCAGTAAATTGCTCTCTACAGAATAGTGTTCTTATCCCACCATCCCAGATGTTTAAGAAACATATTCACTAGCAGTTCACCCAAAAGTCATTGTGAAAGCTCCAATATCTCAAATAAAATTAAAAACTGCAAACACTGAAGAGGATAAAAGGAAAATTTTTTTGCACATTAAGTCTGCTTAGCACCATCTGCTATAGAGCATGTAGTAATGGATAGGAAGCTATGGTTATCTCGCTAATGGACACGATCCCAGTTGGCAGTTAAAATCTCCCAACCAATCTTCACAGTATATTAGTTCCACATGCACAAAGGTCCGGCTGATGAAAGTCTGTGAGCACTGAGGAAGGGGAGCCTCGGCGAAACCAGTGAAGTTGTTGCGATGTGACGAGGAGGTCACAGGTTCGAGCTGTGGTAACAGCCTCTTGCACAAATGCGTTCAAGACTGCGTACAATAGACCCTTGTGGTCCAGCCCTACCCGAGATCCCGTGCATAGCAAGAGCTTAGAGCATCAGGTTGCCCTATTCCATGCTTTTAAAGTCCTATAGCTTCTCATTGTCCATAATGGTTTAACTTGTTTACTAGGTACACTGAAACTTACAAAGGTTAATCTCATTCTGAAAACTATTACTCGTCTATAACTTGCTTATCACTCTCTAAGGCCTACCGGACTAGACCGTCTTCGGAACTTCATAGATATCAAAACTAACTACAGGAAGAGATCTGTATGCATGACGTATCACGGAGATCAACTGTGCTAAGAAAATTAAAAGTAAGAAGACACCCTGAGAAGCAAGGGTAGGAAATGCAGGAACCCATCTACTGCAACGTAAGGAAAATATAGGAAACCTACAAGAATCTCTTGATAACAAGTAACATCTACAAAAACTTTTTCTTTCTTTCTTTTTTTGGCTAGATGATGTAAAGATCATGAGTACATCAAGAATTCTCGAAGATTAACAAGAAGAATGCTTTTAATAAGTCAACTAAGTATAATAAGAAAATTGCTCCCGGTTGTTCAATCATTTGATAACTAGAGTCATTCTTTGATAAATGATCACTATGAGGCAGAATCAATAAAATTTGAAATCTTATGGAAACAAGATTCAAAAAATTAACTGCATCACAAAAGGGAAATATTTATCTAAAGAGGCAGAACAAAGGAAGCAACAAGGATGATGCAGCCATTTAATAATCAAACAAAAAATCTAAGAAAAATTATCAAAGTCAAACTGATTATATGATGTCCAGAAATGTGGTTTTTGCCACAAGCACTTGAAAGGCAGGTGAAACCTTTGAAACTCTACAAATCATGCATCTTAAAATAAATAGATGGTGAACAATCATATTTGATTTAGTTTCTCTGTTTTCAACTTTTAGAATTCAAAGAGAAATTGGAACTGTTTTAACCACAGCTTACATAAACATTCAAGGAGATTTCTAAAATTTGAGTGGCTAGAGACTAGAGTAAAGACAAATTAGTTGGGCAACATTATCTAATTAGAGTAGCATACCAAAAACCCTAGCACATGCAAGAACTTAACAACGGGAATAGAATGCAAGACATACCAGCATCTTATTTTTGACGCTGAAGAACCCGTCAGCATCAGCTACAGGAGTTGGTTTTGATGCTCCAACAGCCATTATAGCCCCCTGAACGTTATTCAGTTTTTAAGTTGATGTTATTTCCTAACAGCATAATGAATTGTATCCTAAACAAAAGTCAGCTAAATCCAATCCCTCACCTGGCCAGGAGGAAGAATGGCATCAAATCGGTCCACACCAAACATGCCCAAGTTGGACAATGTGAAAGTCCCTGAATTTTGGAAACCACAACGGATCATTAGATTCACATAGGATAACCTAGAAATTCAGGTAAAAATGCAACGCAAACAAAATAAATTAGTAATAATAGTAACCTGAATTGTACTCATGTGGTTGTAGTTGCTTAGCCCTAGCCTTCTCTACCAGTTCCTTCCACTTTTGCGATAACAGATACAGATCCAACTGCAAGAACGTAAGATAAATAAGTATTACCTCTAACTTAACATCTTTTCGCAAAACCAATAACAATTTATGCCATCCAATCACATGAAATGCTGATTAATATACAAAAAGAGAACATGATTAAGTGACACTACCTTGTCAGCATTCTGAAGCACTGGTGTTATCAACCCACCATTAATGGCCACCGCAACAGCAATATTTATACTGCTGTTGTACGTAAAGCTCTTTCCATCTTTACAAGAGGAATTCACAACTGGGTGTTGAGCTAATGCCATTGCTGCAGCTTTGGCCAACAATGCAGTCATTGTAACACCCTTCTTCTTAACCTGTTCATCAATTCAATCACAAGATAGTCTATGTTTAAACTCCCGAGTCTAAAACCAATTCATAACAGTTAATTTGCACATTCTTATTATGCATCCCATAATAGTCTATGTTAAGTTCTGTGACCACCTCATTCTGCAACACTTCCATCACAACCTACTCTTTACTTAGGCCAAGCATGTGAAAATTCTTGTGAGAAGCCTATTAAATTGAAGTATAACTTATACTCCCCTCCGTTTCAATTCTTCTGTCTTGCTTTCCTTTTTAATCTGTTCTAAAAAAGAATGACTTTTTCCCTTTTTGACAACTCTCTAATGCTTAACTTTCTACGCAACATGTTTAACCATAAGATACAAGCCATTTTGGAGTATTGAGTTTGCAATAGTCTCAAATTTAAAATCACTCACCTTCAGGTATAAAGCATCAAGAGCATCAGTAATAACCGGATACCCAACACGAAATGTGGGTACAGAGAGACTCTCCACCATATTCTTGGACACTGCAACTTGCATTGTGGTGAATGGAACAACCGTGGATCCAGGAATCTCCGGTAAGCTCACCGGAGCAGCTTTTCCTGACGTACCCACTGTCGGAGCAGCAGCTGCAGCAGCAGCAGCAGGAGGAGGTGGGCTAATACTCTTGGAGGCCGCCGGTGTAATTCCAGCAGCTTTCTCAACATCCTCCGACGTAATCCGTCCATATGGGCCAGACCCATTCACTTTACTGATATCAACTTTATACTGCTTCGCCAATTTCTTCGCATTCGGGGTCGCAACAATCTTCTTCGGCACATCAGAAGAAACGCTAACCGGAGGTTGAACTTCAGGGGTAATCTCCGATCCAGAAAAAGAACCCCCAGATTGTCCTTTGGCTTTCGCTTTAGCTTCAGCAATTTCATCTTCCGTTTCAGCTAATAGCCCAATAGGAGCACCAACAGGTGCACTTTCACCTTCATTAACAACAATAGCAGCAAGAATCCCATCGTAAAACGTCTCAACATCCATATCAGCTTTATCCGACTCCACAACAACAACCGATTCACCTTTAGACAAAACATCTCCTTCCGATTTAACCCAAGAAACGATCTTTCCTTCAGTCATCGTTGAGCTTAATGCCGGCATGAAAATCTCTCGAATCTTTGACTCAACAACTGGGCGTTTGTAGTTTCGGGTTTTCTGAGGGAACATTGTGCGTGTGGATGAGAAACGGCCGAGGGAAGAGGAGAAGGAGATAGCAGAGGATTGAAGGGATGCCATTAAAGCTGAATTTGGAGAAAATGTGATGAATTTGAAGAAGATTTATATGGAATGAGAGAACTGAAGGAAGAAGAAAAATGGCGGAGCAGACGAGGTACTGTTAGTTATAGTGAAGCTTTGGGTTTTCCGCCGGTTGGTTGGGAAATTTTTTTCCAAATATTTTATTTTTTTTAATTTGGTTATGTATATATTGGATGATTTTTTTTTTTTAGATTTGAGAATTCATAGTTTAGAAAGCTATTTTTTTCATTTTAATTAGTTTTTCAAGTAAAATATAAATTTTGATTCAAACGATAAGATTGATAAGAGTTCTTCAGACTCATCTATTTATTGTTCTCGATGCACTTTTGATTTGTTAATTGAGAGTCCTTCTACACGAGACTTTGAATCATTGCGGCAAATTTTCAACTTTGTTTGACTAATCGATTTTACAGTTAGGCATGTTTATTTCATTATGTTTACAAACGAAATTTTAGTTTGAACTTACCTTCGCACAATCCGTTACTCTTTCGAAGGATGGACTTTTGTCCAAGATAAACTATCACCTCACAGTATCCCGCATCCTCCCAAATGATTGCTGCGACATTAGCCATCCTTCGACAAAAAATTGACCTTTCACAATTGAGCTTTGTGTGTCATCACTTCTCGCCTATATAGCTGACACATTTAATTAAGATTGTCACCACAAAATTATAGTTAAAAAGTAAGGGCTCTCATTGTTATTTGAAAAAATAAATAAATTATATAAAAGATTATTAGGTTCGAATAAAAATACGAATTAAAAACAAAATTGTTCATCATATATTGCATCATAAAATATCGCTTTAGTATTAGTACGGCTTATAGAATTGTATTACAAAATTTGAAATTTTCAAAAAGATTACTTAAAATACAAAAGATTAACATGATCTAATTTTAGATTTTAGATCCAAATGTACAACTTTGTCCTCCATTGGCAAAGAGAAAGTCCATTTCCCGTCCTTTTCCTTCACATTTCAAATAAATCAAACAAAATCAAAAAAGTTACGGGGTCTATTCGAAATTTTCTAAACTTCAGTGCCCAATTACTACTATTCTCATATTTCCAATTTGGACCTTAGCTTTTGTTCTCTCCCTCTCTATAACTCATCATCTTCGCAATCGGATCTTCCTTAGACCCGATTAATTTCCACCGACACCATCACCGTCACCATCGTCACCATCGTCATCATAGCAAAAAGCATTCCGATTCGAAATCCGAGAAGAAAATGAGTAAAACAAAAGATGAGGTTGAGAACGGAGGTCAACCAGGAGAAGCGGTGAAGATTGGTACTGTTGTTGGTGTTTCTACCTTAGGGATTGATTATGATATGGAGGAAGGAGAAATTATTGAGGATGATGTTGTGGCTGCTGGTGAGAGTATCGTGACTGAAAAATTGCGGAATGAAGATAATTTGGACATGGTCTGTTTAGATTTCTTTCGATTTTTATTACTGTATAAATTTCGTGTTGATTTATTTATTTCTTCCAGGTCTGTTTGGTTGCTTTCAGGATTCCTTTGCAGATTTACTATGCAGTTTAGTTTAGTTTTGGCTAAAAGTAATTTTTTTTAACAAGTAGCGTAGAACTCATGTTTTTAAATGCAACATTTCAATTTTAAGCAACCAAAAGAAAGGCCTGCGGTTAGAATTTTGCTATTTATGCAATTTAGTTTTGTTTCGGAAAAAACAAAAGTAAAGTTCTTTCAAAAGTAGGGAAAAGTTAATGTTTTCAAATGCAACATTTCAACTTAAAGCAACCAAAAAAAGTAGCCTGTGTTTGGATTTTTTTGGCTGTTTTCAGTGTTGAAGATGTGTTCAATTAATGTTTTTTTTGAACTGTCTGATTAATAAGTATGTTTCACAAAACAGACATGAGAATTATGTATCCCATACAGAGCTTTGAAGTCCTGATGATTGAGGGCTTTCTTTTTATTAGCAAGAAACTTTCTTATGACTGTTAAAATTTGAATCTTTTTTGTCTGCTAAATGTTTGGAATTGCATTTTATCATTTAATTCAGCTCGTATTTCTTATGTAGGAATCACATGAAGCACAAAGAGAAGGGTCCGAAGGCAATCTGGAAAAAGTTGACAGAGATTCCACTGTTTCAGGACGGCATGATGAGCAAAGGAAAAGTAGAAAGGCTGATAGTTCTAGGGAAAGAAAGTCCAGTGACAAGCATTTTGCAAATGGTAGTTACACAGATGAATTTCATAAATTGGACTCTAAACAACAGAAAGAAGATAGTTTTGCTGGTGAAGGAAGTACAAAACAGAAGAGCTATGATGAGGATGAAAGTGATTTACAGGATCAAATAACAAAATCCTCAACTCCTGAAAATGTTGGGAAGAGGCATAGATCTGTTAGGGTAACATCTTCACATAATGAGCACCATGAAGAGAGACATGTTACAAAGTCGTCGAAGTCACCTGATCGCTCCAGAGGAAGATCACGATCCCAAAGCATTTTGGAGGAGTCTTTTCATGTACCTAAGTCTCATGAGAAAGATGACATATATGAAAAGGAAAGCAGACATATAAGTAACTTTGATGATGAAAAAATTGGATACAGCAGGGACTATCGTCATGGAAGCCGAGAGTCTACAAGGGATGGGGAAAAGGAGGATAATGCTGGTTACAGCAGATCCTCTAGAGAAAGATACCATAACAGGGAGAGTGTTGATAGATATCGGGAGAGTAGCATGGAGAATGACAGGGATAGAGTGAGAGAGAAAGACAGGGAGCGTGAGTTGGCTAGAGAAAGGCGAAGGGATAGCGATAAGCATAGGGAGAGGGAGAGGGACAGGGAAAGAGTAAGGGAGAGAGACAGAGAGAGGGAAAGAGCAAGGGAGAGAGACAGAGAGAGGGAAAGAGAGAAAGCTCGAGATAGGGAAAGGGATAGAGAAAGAGAATATGAGAGGGGGAGAGAAAGAGAGAGGGAAAGGGAAAGGGAGAGAGAGAGTTTTAGAGAGAGGGAAGAGAGAGAAAGGAGGAACAGGGATAGGGAAAGCAGAGGACGAAGTAGGGAGGCAGATAGGGATAGATATAGTGATAGGTCCAGCAGGCAGTGGGATGATGGTCTTGCTTATAATAGACGTAATAGACATTATGAGACTGACATTGAGAGAGAAAGGACAAGTAATCACTTTGAAACTGGTAACACAAAGCAAAATGCTGTAGAGACGGACAGCGGGAGATCTGAAAGGTATTGTTAATTCTCGCTAGAGACTTTTGATATCAGAACCTCTTCAGTAGAACATGTGGTTTTTGTTTTTCTCATTTTTGGTGTATTGCAGAGATGAAGTTGAACAGGAAGATTATCAGGAAAAAGTTGTTTCCCAGCTTGCTGAACAGGAAGAAGAAGACGAAATTGATAGAATTAAGGAGGAGAGCAGAAGGCGAAGACAAGCTATTCTTGAAAAATATAAGATTAAGAACTCACAAAAGGAACAAGTTACTCTATCTGGGGACGTTGGTAATTTCTTTGACTCGAGATTCTTGATATATTATTCGGTTCTGTTTTGCAATATTTAATATTCAAAGCTCGGTTGGTTATACACCTTTAGGTGACAAGTCTTTGGTTGGTTTTTTTTCCCTTTCTCGTTTCCTTTACTTGCTTGATGAGTTTGATTTTGGATTTGAACTCTTAAATGTTTATGTTATAGATCTTAGGGTGTTAGTTGGAGTCTGTTGCCACTTCAGTTTTATGAAGTCTGGCATTGCACCGTATATCATTCCAGAGTTTTATGCTGAGATATTCTTTATTGATCCTGTGCATGCCTGGGCTCTAACTTTGTTTTTCATTTAATGGCATTAGTTGAGATTCACATGGATCGGTCCACTCAAAAACCTGCAGTCATACAGAATGTTGTGCCAGAGTCGGTTGATGGTAAAAGCGATGGTGCAGATGTCCATGTTGACGATCCAACATTTTCTGTTGGGAAATCACCTCTGCAGGGTGGTCATATTGCTGACGAGCAGGCTTCTGGAGCTGGTGGACTGGGACAGGGTACTCCTAAGGTGTGTTCACATGCTATTGAGATTTAAATGGGGTTTTCCTTTCCAGTGAACTGGTGATGCTCATTCTGCCAATTTATCTTTCAACTGTTTGTTTTATATTTAGTCGATGCAGCAACTTGCCTTCTTGGTCTTCCTTTTGCTCCAATAGTCTTCTTCCTAAACACTGACTTGATCTGATGATTATTACTCTTTGCAGAGTGAGAGGTCGGCTGACATGTTTTGTGACGATATATTTGGAGAATCGCCTGCTGGCGTCAGGAAAATGGTCAGTTGCTTTCTTGGACACATAGTCAGAGGTTTTATGTTTCTAATTCTTGATTTAGCTTGTGTTGACTCGAAAGTTAGAGAGATTAGGCACTAAAAGCATGCATAGTGTTGGGAAATCCAATATAGCCCATGTTATGTTGGCCATCTCATTGTTTATTTATTTTTTATTCAACTAATAGTGAGCATACTTCTCATTCCTGCTGAACCAAAAATGCCGAACGGTGAATCATTTTGGACATGATGACTGCAAAATACCTTTCACTTCATTATACTGTGGGGGAGTATGTTTATTATAGCTGTGGGATATTATGTAATATCATTCAGTTGAAACTGTGATGTCTAGGAATAATAATGCATCGTTAGGTCCCTGGATTGTATGAGTCCTATATTTCCTTGCTCCATGCTGCCCAATCGATAACAAAGGAAAACTCCACTCGACAAGAGAGAAAAAGAGGATTATTTTCTTGCTTTGTACTTGTACTGAAACTGTGGGAAACATGTCACTGTGCTTATAGGAAGTTCTGTCCTTATTTGTGTAGTAAGCACTCAGATTTCATTTTTCTCTGGTTTCATCTGTTGTCGTTCAGGGTAAAGGAGATGGCGTGGCAATTGAACGCAGTGGCCTTCATGATAACTGGGATGATCCGGAAGGGTATTATAGTAAGTATTTCATCTCACTTGTTACCTGGATATGAATTTCATATTTCGGCTTTTACTTCCATGCTAGTGCTACAACATCTGATGCTTGGCACCATTCTCCTTGATTTTTGTTCATGATAGCCTCTCTCGGTGTTAATTGTTATCTGAAGATGCTTGATAAATTTTGAGTAATTTGTGACTGATATTCTCTTTGCTTCTGAAGATGCTTGATAAATATAATGGTGTGCTATTTATTCAGATCCAGAGGCACAATACTTAAAAGAAAAAAATCGTCTCCCTTTTTATCTTTCAAGTTGAGATTATCTTTTTGCTTGTTGATATATTTCTCCATTATCCATTGAGTTTAGAACCTTGTGGTTCTGACCCTCGGAGATATCTCAGTTATAAAAAAGTTGATTTAAGTTTGGCAGGAAGTAGTTTCAGCCTTCTGCTTGTTATGTTGATTAAATTTTGTTAAATCATTGTCTTAGTTGGTGTCTACTTGTCGGTTTGCAGGTTATCGGTTTGGAGAAATTCTTGATGGCCGTTATGAGATTGTTGCTGCTCATGGTAAAGGAGTCTTTTCTACTGTTGTTCGAGCTAAAGATCTCAAGGCTAGACCAGGTGACCCTGAGGAAGTAGCAATAAAAATGATACGCAACAATGAAACAATGTAAGTAGCTTTTAGTTTCCCCATTTTGTGTTACCGTTTATAGCTCTGGTGGCCTAATTATGTTTTCGTCCTTATCAGGTATAAAGCAGGTATGGAAGAGTTGATCATACTAAAGAAGTTAGTTGGTGCAGATCCTGAAGACAGGCGCCACTGTGTTCGTTTTATTTCTAGTTTCAAGTACCGGAATCATCTTTGTTTAGTTTTTGAGTCTCTTCATATGAATCTCCGTGAGGTTCTGAAGAAGTTTGGACGTAACATAGGACTCAAACTCACTGCTGTGAGGACGTATGCGAAGCAACTTTTCATTGCCTTGAAGCATTTAAAAAATTGCGGCGTGCTTCATTGTGATATTAAACCTGACAACATGTTGGTAAGTCAAATGTTTTGAGAATCTTCATCTTTATGCAGACTAGCTAATTCTCTCACTTCATATCTGCTGAGAGTTTTAGTTTGCTTCCCTTAAATTTTATGCATATGTGAACCTTTCTATATATAATTGCTAGGTAAATGAAGCGAAAAATGTGCTGAAGCTTTGTGACTTTGGTAATGCTATGTTTGCTGGAAAAAATGAAGTTACTCCATACCTCGTGAGCCGTTTTTACCGTGCCCCAGAGATCAGTAAGGATAAATTCTCAATATTTGCATTTTATAATTTTTGGCCTTCCCCTTCTCTTTATTTCTTCTGTTCAATGCTCCAACATTGATCCTAAGTAATTTTTTTGTTAAGTTCTGTATTATGTGATGTTGTGCAGTTCTTGGCTTGTCGTACGATCATCCGATGGATATATGGTCAGTTGGTTGCTGTTTGTTTGAGCTTTATGCTGGGAAAGTATTATTTCCAGGTCCAACTAATAATGACATGCTTCGTCTTCATATGGAATTGAAAGGCTCATTTCCAAAAAAGATGCTTAGAAAGGTTCGTCTTAGACATTCTCTGTATCAGCCCAAGCTATTTAGGAATGTTTATGATTTGAAGTTATTAGCCTGGTTAATAGTTGCCGCGGACAATTGTGGGTGATAGCATTTGGTGCTGCTTTCATATTTAGTGCACCTTTCTTAATTATTGACATGATAATTTTCTGTTCTTTTATTTCAGGGTGCATTTACAGATCAACATTTTGACCAAGATCTCAATTTTCTTGCCACCGAAGAGGACCCTGTTACTAAGAAGGTCATTTCTTGTAGACTTTAGGCTGTCTTGTCATTCCCAGGTAATCAAACCTTGCTGTATTAAACTTTGGTTGCACTTCTATACTTTTGCAGGCTATAAGGAAGTTGATTGTTAACATCAAGCCAAAAGATATCAGTTCAATAATTTTGGGTTCTCCAGGTGAAGACCCAAAGATGTTGGCTCACTTCAAGGATCTTATGGAGAGAATTTTTGTGTTAGATCCAGAAAAGAGAATGACTGTTTCACAGGCATTGAGCCACCCATTCATCACGGGCAAGTAACAAGCGATGGTTTTCTAACCAGGGACATGCTGTTGCACTAGATACTAGTGCATTACGATCTATGATCTTAGTTTATTTTCAGTTCTCTAATCATTGGGCTTTATCTGTTTTTATCTACTATCATGGGTTAAGTGCTTCGGAGATTGGCATGGTTGAAGTTGCTGAGAAGATTGCTGACTTTGGGAGATCTATATCTTGGCAGTTCTTTCAGTGGAATGTTTTCTGTTCTATCGTAAGATAACTTGCCAAAGGCGTTTTTCCCTTCTGTACTAATTCTTGATGGTGACATTATAAAGAGCTTGATAGAATTTTAAAATAGTGATCATGTCTCAAGTGATACTTTGGACTCAAGTCTTGAGTGGGGAGAATAACTTATGCGCATTTTGACAGAAGCATGGTTATTCATATTTCTCTGTAAATAAACACTATGAACATCTGTTCACTCTGAATGTAGATTGGGATCTGTCTTTTATCATTCTTCTCTCTTTCTGTACTTTTAGTTTTCTTGACCTCTTGTCTTCAAATCTCTGATTCAATGGTTTATTTGTGTGGAATATGTAGTTTTCAGGCCTATTCTTTATTATGTATCTTCTCTCTTTTGTTTACATACTGTTCAGAATCCTCGGGTCCTGGAAAGTCTAATTTACTTTTTCCTTCAGGATATCTTCCAGGGCTTTGATGCAAGATTCAGTGAATTAGATGCTTAAAAGGCACCCTGGAGAAGGTACCTTGGTCTGTTTGTTAGGAATTACTGTGACACCCTTTAAATGTTGTGAATCTTCTTGATTC
The DNA here is from genome assembly GCA_000787875.1 of Solanum virginianum. Lineage (NCBI taxonomy): Eukaryota > Viridiplantae > Streptophyta > Magnoliopsida > Solanales > Solanaceae > Solanum > Solanum virginianum. Next base: position 21,449 of record DF358648.1, read on the forward strand.
CTCTGACATCAGCCGTAATTTGTTTTTTATCATTTGCCTTTTTAAATTTTTCATGACAAGTTCCAATTTCTGAACATTAATTTGGTCTTGCCTGAAAAATTGCACACCTGAGGGTGGCTTGTTAATGAGCCTCCTTAGGTTAGAAAAGTAAAGCTATTAGGAGCTAGAGTTTTTATTCTATTTGGGGTTCTCAGTTTTTGGAAATAATTTGGAGTCTGTTATTTCTTCTGTTTCTTACATCTTCTTCGAAAAACACTTTCTAATAAGTTGCATTGCATCTGATCCATGGTATGGTCATCCTGGAGCAATGTATGACTGGAGATGATCAGATGCAGCTCGAAGTGAGAATTGTTTCAGTGAGTTGTCAATTTTATTTTCTTGCTGTTTTGCTTATTAAGCACAATATGTTCCCTATTCTTTTTAGAAGTGTGGTATTGATGTGGCTTTTTGTCTTGCTAGGGTGTGGTTCCATGCATCTGCAATTCTAGTAAGTATCCTTGAATTTTGTTACAGCTCGTCTAATAGGTGGGTATCTTTTAAAAACCTGATTTTTTTATCAGTGTATTACATTCCAAGTTTGTTAGTCCTTCATGGAACTGACCTACATGGAATAGGATTCAAATTCTTAACTGGTTTTGCTGATAAAATTGGTCATTGTGGATCAAATTTATCTCAAATTTCTGTTGTCCCTTTCCTGAACACTAACTTCCTTTGCCAGATATTTAGTCATGAAAAATCATCTGGGTTGCAATGGAATTTAACTTTGTAGATCCCTCCTCTAGTAGACACCAATGTTATTTTTTTTAATGAAGTAATTGATTCCATCCATGGCATCAAGAAGATGCAAAGTAGTTTCAAAAGAGTGAGCACTAGTATGTTACCTCTATTACATTATTATCATAGAGCAAACAAAATCTAAAAAGCTATCAGGGGAAACCATTGAGGACAAAAAAAAACCCAACTTTATAAATACAAAAGACATTTAGCTTCCAACATAGATTGGCTAGTTGAGAAGCCATCAAAACATCTTCTGTTTCTTTCATTCCAGATAGTCCAAAAGATGGCAGCTGGTATAATCTTCCAAATCTTTTTGATGGTGCTGTCAACTTTCCAGTGGCTCCAGCATTCAAAAACTTCCCTCATAGTGTCAGGCATTACCCTTCTGAGGCCAAAAAGATTGAGGAACATGTGCCATAAGTCTGCACCACTGGACACTGCAGAAAAGGATGGCTATGAGTTTCTGCTTCCATGTTGCACATGTGGCATTTATTCACAATCTGAAGTTTCCTTCTTTTAAGGTTGTCCTCTGTTAGATGGCTTCACGCATTGCTCTCCTGGTAAAGCAAGCAATTTTGAGTGGAGGTTTGACCTTCCAGATTAGCTTCCAAGGCCAGTTGTCAATGATAGCATTCAGGTCCATTGCTATCTTGTAGGCTGCCTTCACTGTGAACTTTCCTCCATCAGTATGCCCCCATCTGAACTGGTCTGATGCAATGTCATTTCCTATGAACCCATTGAGAGCTTGTAATAGTTTGAGAAAATTCTCTATTACCCAATCTTGGAAGTTCCTTTTGGAAGTTAGATTCTAAAAATTCCCATGCCTGTAATGTTGTTTTTCTCTTTGTCCAAGCCTCTGTGACTCTGTTTATCCATTTTATACCCATTAGACTTTGTTATTCTTGACAAGCTCCAGCTCGTGACGCTACCTTTTATCCATAGGGTTTGTGCTTCTCATAGGAATTGAGTTGTGACGTTTAGATCAGAGTCTTTAAACACCTCAATGCTCAACCTCTATTTGAGTAGTAATCTTTCTATCTCATGCAGCATGAGTCATGCTAACAAATTATGTACTCAAGTTTGATATCATTGTTATAGGTTTATGGTATATTCACTGTCACATTAGGCACTGGCAGTTACATGTCATTTTGTCAATTTTGTGTGTTGGTGGGTTTCTATTTTTGTAATTTCATCATTACAAAAGAAATTTTCCAATTCAAAGCATTCTAGCTTTTGCATTCAGTTTCTTATGTTTCTCATAATTTACAATGTTTTATCTATTTTCTTGCAAAATATCTCATCAAGCTGCTATTCAATTTTCACTAATAAATGCATCTAATTCTTAGTATAATTATTCTTCGTAGTCGTCTTCATCATGCCTAACCTGGGACAGTCCAAAGTTGTTATATTCAGATTCAAAATAACCCAAATGAAAATAACGGAAGACCCAGCAAAAATGAGTCAAAAGTGAAGGCATTACTTTGAAAAATAAACATTTTCCACCTTACACAAGAAGCATCTCAAAATGGAACTTGAGAATTCATTGGAAATTAAATTTAATTCAAAAAGCTACTACTCTATTGTCAAGAAATTCAGACTTCAAATATGATAAGAGGGGCCAGTGCATGTCTATTATAAGATACTTAACTGAAAAGTCATCCGTGTAAAATTTCTCAAGTAGAATTTAGTAATAGAGAATCTCTTTTTGATGAATGTAGGAATAAGGAATTTTTGAATTCATTACAATCACAACAACATACCAGTGAAATCTAACAAGTGTGGTCTGGGGATACCTTACCATTACCTTAAGAGATAGAGAGATTGTCTCTGGAAGACCCTCAACTTAAATATCTCCGCCCCAAAAGCAGAAAAATATTAGATTTAGACTAACGATTAGAATGAAAAAACAATCGATGATTTTATAAATACACTAAAAGCAGCAAAATAAATGAGAGACACTAACAACACAATATATTAAGACGCGACTAATCCTACTAATCTACTACATCATAAGGCAAGACAACGTTCTACCCCTACTAGCCTATTAGCCTTCTATCCTAATATGCGACCTCCATTCCTTTCTATCTAAGGTAATGTCCTCGGTGATATGAAGCTGCGTCATATCCTGTCTAATCATTTCCCCGAAATACTTTTTCGATCTATCTCTGCCCCTCCACGTAACCCTTATATTCAATCTCTCGCATCTCCTCTTAGGAGTATCGACACTCCTCTATACATGCCCAACCCATCTCAATCTCGCTTCTCACATCTTGTCTGCCACAGAAGCTACCTCTAACCTCTCTCGAATGATCTCATTCCTAATCTTAATCACCCCCAGTATGTCCACACATCCATCTAAACATTCTTATTTTCGCAACTTGCATTTTTTGAACATGCGATTTTTGACTGGCCAACACTCCACCCCATATAGTAAAGACAGTCTAACCATCATTCTATAAAACTTACCTTTAAGTTTAGGTTGTATCTTCTTGTCACACAATACTCCAGAGGCAAATCTCTATTTCATCCATGCTGCCCCAATACAATATGTCACATCATCATCAATATGCCCACTACTTTGGATGATGGACCAAAGATATTTAAAGCTTTCCCTCTTGGGAATAGGTTGAGTGGCAAGCCTCACTTCGATGTTCGCTTCATCCCTCGCAACATTGAATTTGCACTCCAAGTATTCTGTTTTGGTCCTGCTCAATTTGAACCTTTTGGACTCCAGAGTATGTCTCCAAAACTCTAGCCTATCACCGCGAAAGAAATATTTTTAAATGTAAACAAAAACCATATATTTTTAATGAAATAGTTAAATAGTTAGGCATGTAATTAAACTATTGCTAATCTTGCTGCATTTTGCAAAAGTAATGCAGCATCCAAGATGAGAGGCAGAACAAATGAGAAATAGCATATACATGTATAAGTTTGGTTATTTCGTTTAATCAGTTATTTTTTCAGAAAATTGAGAAGTGAACATAAAACTTCACTTTGAAACTTTCAAACCAGAACCGATTGAAAACTGAAAATTTGAACCAGAAAACCAAAGAATTTGGTTTTGTCTGTTTTCAGTTTTAATTAGAGGGGTGGGCATTAAATCAAGAATATTAACTGAAATGTAAAACTTGATTTATCTTTTTTTGGTCGATTCATGGTTTATGTTTTTTATAGTATAAGTATATGGTTCTTCAGTTAACTAGAAAATCAAAGTAAAAGAGGTTTTGGAGTTGTCTATACATTACTACTTGGTTTAAAAATTTCCTAGTCCAATTGTCCTCACAAGGCTTAAGCCCAGAAGTCTGATGCAAAGCCTAGGCTCTTAGCTTAGGCTACGTTAAGTTCCAAGTCGCATTTCAGTTGGTTGCCGATGCATTGTTGCTTCACATTCTTACCGTGTCACGTTTGCCCTGCATTGTTACTGGACTGGCCTCCTGTTAGTCCCTCTTCTTTCTTAAGAAGTCTTGGTATATTTTAGTCAATTGACTTGATAAATTTGAAGTGTATCTTTGTTCTTACTTCTATACTTCTTAAAGTAAGATAAGTTTACCATACTTCATTCCTCTTTCTTGAACAGAATTGCTTATTTCATAGCTCACAAAGAATTTGACCAGCAGATTATGTACAGCCATCAGGTAAATCATTTTAAATTTCAAAAGATGAGAATTTAAACATTATAAACTCAACATAATGGTTTTTGAAAAGACCAATTGATGATGCTAATCTTTGGGAAAAAATAGTATGAACTATTTTTTCACTAGAAAAAAAAGAGGAAGTCCAAAATAATTTGTCTAAATCAACTCAACTGGAATTCTCAAGATTGAAATGGAAACCAAGTTAATTTCACCTCCGGCTATGGTTTTGTCATGACCCCACCTTGCAGGTCATGATGACGCCTACCTATATGTCGATCACACGAGTCTCTGATCGCTCTGCTGCTGCCTTTCCCTTTCGAGCGATCTCAGAACACTGTCTAACTATCAAAAATAGAACCACAACATTTGTACGATCATTTTGAAATTAAAATAGTAAAAATGGGCTTAAGTCACATTTCGGATCA
>DF358648.1:26328-51461 GCA_000787875.1 Solanum virginianum
TTTCGGATCAAAAAGCAAGCCCACACCAAAACCCCGAAACAAAACCCATATAATAATCTCCATACTTCCCTGAGCCTGCACCTCAAATTTGAGCCCAAACCGAGGTCTAAAATGATACAAAACAGCCCAATAGGGAAAAATATTTCTTTACGTAAAACTCAATACATATAGCAGGTTAACAAGCACTTTCGCGCCAAATGAAGCTCAATCAATCAATTCCGATATTACCATAGTGTGTCTCGCGTAAACACAGAATAAACCCAAAATTTACCAAAATTTGACTAAAAAAGGGTAAGAAATCACTTGTCGAAATTCTCGAAAAATACTTTCAATATTCAACCATAAGACATCAAAATTTACCTCAAACGACGTGTCGAAAGCAATTTTCGACTCTTAAAAAATACACAGATTAGCCTTTTGAATCACCCAATAGTATATAAAATGAGATTTATTGTTGGAGGAAGTTTGGGATCGTTTCTTAACAAATCTGAAGGGGAAAAAAAATCCTGCCATGTGGTGCAAGCTCATTCGGCCATGTCACCTCGCCGCCTCAGATTTCAACAATCATTCAAACTTAATTTTGAAGCCTCCGGCCTTATTCGGAGTTGAAAAAACACAAATTATATATGAAATCTGATTGAAAACGATATTTCGGGCTCATAGTTGAAATTCCCATCGAAGGTCGAACGAAAGACCGTTCTAGACCAAACTAGATGTTCTACGGGGTATGAGGTTCGACAGATGGGTTAAGAGCTCAGTCCCTCGTATATCAAACCATTCGAGAGATCCTACAGAGAGTGGGCGCAGTGATCTATGAGCCAACATTGCCTCCAGCTTACTCATCCAGTGGGTTAGCTTCGAAACATTAAGTTTGGTTTAGAACGACATTTCGTTTGGTTTTTGAGGCTTCTAGGTGCGTTTCGACCCCTCGGTATATTTCGGTATTGAGAAGTAAGACACACATTTGATCAAAATGACCTTCGATGGGAATTTCAACTATATCGTTGAGTCTGGAATGTCGTTTCCAATCAAATTTCCATATGGTTTGTGTTTTATGACTCTTGGATGAAGTCGGAGCATTTAAATTAAGTTTGAATAGTTGCTGAAATCTGAGGCGGCAGGGTGACGTGATTGAATGAGGTTGCGCCATGTGGCAGGCAGCGGGAAAAAGTATATGTTGAGGAAAATTTTCACATTTTTTCTATAAACGATCCTAAACTTCCTCTAACGATAACTCTCTCATTCTTTGGGTAATTTAAAATGCTAATCTGTGTATTTTTCTGAGGAGCGTCGAAAATTGTTTCTGGCACATCATTTGAGGTAAATTTTGACGTTTTATGGTTGTATTTTTCGACATATGATTTCTTACCCATTTTGAATTGGATTTTGAGTCTATTTTGCGTGTTCTCGCAGGGCACACACTGTTGTTATGTCGAATTGATTGATTGAGCTCTGTTTGGCGTGAAAATACTTGTACACCTGTTGTCTGTATTAAGTTTTCTGTAAAGAAATGTTCTCCGTTATTGGGTTGTTTTAGACCTCGAATTTGAGGTGTAGGCTCGGGGAAGTATGAAAATTATTATATAGGTTTTGTTTTTGTGTGGGCTTGCTTTTTGGCCCGAAATGTGACTGAAGCCCATTTCCTACGATTCTAATGTCAAAATGATAGTATTGATGCTGGGGTTCCATTTTTGATAGTTAGACGGCGTTCTGAGATCGCTCGGAAGGGAAAGGCGCTGCAGAGTGATCAGAGACGCACATGATCGACACACAGGTAGGCGCCATCATGACCTGCAAGGTCGGGTCGTGACAGGTTTACCTCATCAAAATCAAACTAAATGAACCTGAACATACAGAAAACCAAACCAAACTATCCAATGCCACACCCCTTGTTAATCTTATAAATGACAACCTTAAAAGGAAAAATGAGTGACTGTTGTATTGGTTGAATGTCACTAATTGATTTATACTGCTTAGTTGTTGTATTAAAGGAAAAGAGATTTACATGCTCTGGTTTCATTAACTTGAGGAACCAAAACATTGATGTCTTGATGTTGGTTGTGAAGGTGTACATTGTCCTATCTGAGTGCTGGAAAAAATCCTACCTCTTTAATTTTACATCATTTCAACTCCAGACATGAGTAAAAGACTTCTCATCATTTACACTGTACTGATATTAAGTAGAACATTAGGAAATTACTACTCTGCTAATTATTGTGGTGTTGTTGGGTATCAAGGGTTTGCCCCTTATGTAGTAGTATCCTTTTTGCCCTTTTGCATTCAAACTACACTAGAAACTTGCACTTACACTATATAATGAAATAAATGGCTTATCATGTCTATTTATCAAATGGAAAATTCCTCATGTCAACTCACTCAATTTTGCTCCATTTTGAACTTCTAAATTCTAAATTTCATGATTTGTTGGTGTATGCTAGCAAAGATGGTCGAGTTAAATGGCTTTCATACCTTATTGTTGTTTTTAGAGGTAGGCTTGAGGTAGCATCCATAAAACTCAAAATAAGGATATTGTCATAAATTTGGTTACTTTGTAGAAGTTATATTATATGTTTTAAATATGAAAATTTACTAATGTCATTCCCTGCATCTCATGTTAGTTATCTAATTTTCCAGGTTAAGAGAATAAAATAATTATTTTGTTTTTGAAAAATAACATATGTTTGGCCATTGCAGATTTCAAATGAATTTGCATGTGTAGATGGTCCATAAATCCAAATGCATAACTTTACTTGATTGTGGCCATTTCATTTTAGCTTACTTTAGACGATCTTGAGGGAGGAGTCACCTAAAATAACTCACTTCGACACCCCCTTGGTATGAGTGAACTCACCCAATTATTTTTGTGGTTTGGTTCTCTTGTTATTTTATCTTTCGTGAAGCACTCACATACTTCTATCTGACCTGACTGAACTTTTTGGCATCTCTATATCTGATGTCTTGAAATGTTTAATATTCTTTCTATGAGTTCTCAATCTCCGTGTGTATACCTTCTACATTTTATTTCTTTAGCTGGAATAGCAACTGTCATTTCAGTTTGTTTTTTGTTCATGTGCATTTGTTATTCCTTAGAATTCTTTTTTCATTCTTGTGGATTTCACTGGGTATGTTGTTGTAGAATTCTTTTGTCATTCTAATGAGCCATTATAAATTTAAAAATATTCAGAATTCGTTGAATCCCACACGTTTTGACATTAAAAATCACTTCATTGTATAATAAGTGGCATTGTGCATCATTAGTTTGGATAAGAAGGCAAAAGGGCTCAATTTGCCCTTTGAACTATGTGAAATGGGCCAACCGTGCTGTCCGTTAAAAGTCGGGGGTCATCCATGTCATCGCCATTACAATTTTGGCTCGAAATCTGAACTTCTAACCATTAGGGAAAACTTGGATCTTTTCTCTATTATATATTAGTTAGGCTCTTATTATCCAGGGTAGCTCAAAAACTTCCGATGTTGCTATACACTCATCACTAATGTATTGTAAATTAATTGAATAAAATTATGTTTGAAGAGAAGTGTGCTTTGTTGTTGTGGTTGTCTTTTCGGTCCTTCTCTACTCTCTTAAGCCTTGAAATATTCTCAGCTGCATTTCCTGCACCGATCTGTTTCTTACAATTGAGGTTATTGCTTGAATGTAAGAAGTGGAATGGCTGTCTTAAGAAACTTAATGGTATGTTGACTTCTCTGTCTCTTGATCTTGTTAACGTAGGACGATAGTGCAACAGCACTCTTCGTATTTTCTGCTGTCTTGAGCAATTTAAAAAATTGTCATTCCATCACTCTGATTATTCTTTAATAGCTTTGTGGTGGTTAGAGCATTCGTTCTTGATAGTAATACACACTACCGGCCATTGTGCTTTCTGGTTATGGTTGTTAGTTCTACAGGGATGACTGTTTGTTTTTGAGCTTGCTGACGTTTTCATAGATGTGTCAACTCTTTCGATATCTCAGCTAATATATTTAGAGCTGCGACTGTTTACTTTCTTATGGGTTTTTGAGACGAGGGTTCCTAGGAAACCACCTCTCAACTTCTATGAGGTAATGGTAAGTTTTGCGTACATTCTACCTTTCCCAGACCTTACTTGTGGGATTCTTGAGTATATTGTTCTTGTTGTTGTGACTTGTCTACTTTGATTCTTGTTGGTCATTTTAATGATACACGTTTGGTTTGGCTCGGAAGTTTGTGTTTGGGTATTTAGCCAGAACCATTGTTGATGTCCAAGTTTATTTTATGAATATCAATTTATGAATAAGTATCATTGGTGGTCATATTGTTGTTAGTTAAGTCAAAGTTACGTATCTATTAGCAGCGGAAAGATTAGTTATGTATTATATAGTATACAAAGTGGATGATGAAATAATTTAACTTGTATTACTGATTTTTGCATTATTAAAATTGGAGAAACGATGGATAAAAATTTGAGTTTTGAATTTGTTTTTTTTCCCTCAAAGATAAAAGTCTCTTAATTGTGCATTAGCTAAGCAAAATTATGTATTTCTAGCTTCATGGACAAGCCATATGAAAAATTGTTCTAAGAAATGTAGAGTACAATATTTTTATTTTTTAATCATCATTCGGTGCCTCCTATTTGCAATGCAACTTGACTAAAAGCATTTTTTTTTCAAGGATATATTCAGGGTTTGATATGAGATTTATAGTTGATGAAGGAGCAACTCCATTCACGATACCTCGTTCAATGACAGAAAAGTAAAATCTCATATAGAAGTTTCTTTGTTATAACCTTTTGGGTACAATAATTGAAAGCAAAAAAATTTGAAGAACCAAAATGTCAAGAATGAGAAAATAGTCAAATTTTCTCTCGATCTATCACCCAATTCTCAACTACATACTAATACTTTACGAATATTCTATTACCCCCTTAAAGTGTTGTAAACATAAATAATGAAGCCCTTAAATGCTGATGTGGGAAATGGCGCAGCAAGTGTATTCACTTTCCTGAACGCAAGTATACGAGGCAAATAAATCAGTCAAAATTAATTAATTCGATAACTATCATTTCTTAACTAGATATTATGTAGTTAATAAATAAATTTAATCAACCAATTACCTGCTTTCTCTCTCTAACCATTCTCATCCTTCAAAAGTTTTACCCTTTGCAATTGTAATTTGCCATGGTAGAAGTACCTCGATAATATTTTATCTTTTTATTCTTTCACTTTTAATTCATAATACATTATTTTATTATTAATATATTCAAAATCTTCTCCTAAAAATAGATAACATAATCAAAAGATTAAAAAAGATAATCCTTTCATGTCGTCACTTCAATGGAGAATCTTTTGTATCCAACATTGAAAAATGAGATTGAAGCTTCTATCAGAAATTTTTTTTCGATTATTGTAGCAGTTTGAGTTTCTTGGTTAGAACTGAAAGTGGGTATTCGAATTTGAGATTCGGCAAGAATAACGTCATCTTTAGATTTTTATCAGGAAGGGTAATTAGCTAACCAACAAATGCAAAACTACCTTTAAACATAATAATGACAGTAAAATACCTTGAATTTTGTGCAAATGAATGATCGGAAAGAAAGATCGAAGAAAAGTAGAAATGGTGAGTGTGGTGGAGATGGAGGTAGATCAGAGGAGATGAGACCTCTTGAAGCAATGGAGGAAAAATGAGATGATTTAGGAAGATGAATAGAATGGTTGAGGAACAATGATATGCTTCAAAATAAATGAATTTTGATGATGAACTTTTAAAATTTTTTTAATTTTAATTTTATATGCTGAATAAAATGGGCGCGTAATTACACTGACCCACAAAGTTTTGGGACTGATGTTTTAGGAGAGTAATAAAACTCTCGTGAAGTATTGGTATATAGTTGAGAATCGAATAATAGGTTGAGGGGACATTGGCTATTTTCTCGGTCAAGAATCTACAAAAGCATTACTTGAAGAAATTATCATTCATGAGAATTTTGCTAAATCAAATCACTTTCTGGTTTGAAAAAATCTTTTCACGTTAAAACTGAATTTTCTTTGATTACTGAAAGTTCCATGAGACTTCCAAATCTATTGGATGTATAGTATAAATTAATTACTCACATATTAAATCACACTAATTTATTATGATTAAATCACAAAAAGGGTGAAGATGTTCATTGGTTAATTTTATTTTGTAGTACAAATGTTTTTGAAGACATTTATACATCATATATTCATCGAGTTGGTATAAACATAGGGTTCATATAATTTTTTTCTCATTCATAAACTGAAGTAAATCGTTAGTGAGTTTTAATAGCTTAGTAGATTGATTATCTAAACTATTATCTTGAAATTCAATTTTCTATATTTATAATTTCTTCTCTCATTTTCCCTCTTCTCTCATGCCTTATTTTAAAAATAAAAAGCTAAATAATTGAAATTCTGAGAGGCTAGCAATACCCTAGAAGGTAAAGAGACGGTCAACAAAATAGTTCGAAAAAATACGATAAATGAAATTATATAAAATAACAAATTCGTAAAATAAGAATAAAGCTAGTATTACTAGTACGAATTGTAAATATTATTCTAGTACACTATAGTTGATGTATGGTAAAATACTTTAAAAATCAAATCCATTGAACCTTTCAATTAGATAAAAATAAATCCAATAATAAAATAGATTACTAGTCAATTTATTCTTCTTTAATTTAGAAAATAAATAAGCTATGTCAAACATATATTAATGGCTGTGACGTCCTGCTAAGGTAAACTGTTATTGTTGACGTTGAGACATCTAAATTTCCAATATATTCTTGACTGTAGTTTCAGTCTAAATTGACCGTTTAATAAAAATAAAAAACTTTTAATTATATCCATTTGCTTCAATTTGAAATTATACGTAGAATAGGATAACATTTTAAAACTTACGATATTAAATATTTATGAGCTCCAGGCGGTTCATACATCTGATCGTAAACTAGGGTTACTTTTGAATCTGCAATATTTTCTTTATTAATCACTCCAGATTCTTTCATTTCCATGTAAAGATCATTTCCTTCCCGAGTACGTTCATCCACTCCGCCAAATACGGATACGCCCCCGTGAGCTTTAGGAATATTGTTAATCAATTCCATAATGAGTATTGTTTTACCTATTCCAGCTCTTCCGAATAGTTCGATTTTTCCTCCACGGTGATAAGGGGCTAAAAGATCTACTGCTTTAATTCTTGTTTCAAAAATAGATAATTTTGTATCCAACTGTATAAAGACAGGCGCAGATCTATGAATAGGAGACGTTGTATTAGTATCTACACATCCTAAAAATATCTTTTCATATTATAATTCAAATGATCTTAACACATGCATAAATGTATATAATTGACAGTTTAAAGTTGCATAAGTTTGGTGGAAAAAGAATTAAATCTGTTATTTTATATGTGACAGCAGGTTGAACCAAAATAAAACAAAAAAAAAAATTTTTAGTATGCATAATTCGTCGGAGAGAAATTCAATTTTTAGTTATTGAATTGAGATATGAATGGAATATGACGAAATAGAGCCATTTTGAGATTTTCCTTGCAATGATGCATGTAAGAGAGTCAAACGAAGAAGTTGTATTCTTTAAAATTTCTTTTTTCTATTTCTGATGATATCAAAATTCATATATAGTTGAATATATTTTTTTTGGATAGATTAATATATCCAGCAAAGATTTTTACTATAGTCCTCCTCATGACGACGTGATTGAATTAGGAAAAATTATAGGAATTATTTGAGATCAATCGATCAGAAAATCGAATGCTCAACTAACATAGTAAGAATTTTTCATATCGAAAGAATGTTCATGGGACAACACAACAACAACAACATACTCAGTGAAATCTCACAAGTGGGATCGGGGAGAGTAGAATGTACGCAGACCTTACCACTACCTCATAGAAGTAGAAAGGTTGTTTCCTGCGAACCCTCATCTCAAAACCCATAAGCAGAAAGAACTAGATATAACAAGAATGTTCATGAAAAATATTGCAAAATATGTGTGAGCCCTATCAATTTATTTTTTGTTTTTAAAAAAAAAAAACTTGACCAAGCAGACTTATTAATCTCAATTAATAAGTTTTATAATGATGTCCAAGTTAGTTTTAATTTTTAAAGGTTCTAGAAGCCAAGTGATTATAGCATCCATAATTAGTAGTTAATCAGCAGTTTTCAACAAGTTTTGAATAATCAGCTCACCTAACACAACCTCTAAAATGACTCATATTCTAGCTTTTCTAGCAAATTGATATGACTTGGGAACTTTAGTATAAGTACGATTTCATTTTCAAATAATTTTTGAATTTGCCTCTCACCATTTTATATATTCGTCATTTTCATTTGAAGAGTCATAATTTTTTAAAGAAATATGATCTTAAATCTTAAATCGCCATTTTCATAATTAAGTTTCATTCTAGGATAAACTATACCAACACAATCAGCTCATTTACAAATCGAATATATTTAACATGTACACAATCAAATCACTTTCAATCTCCTATTGGATCTCTAACTAATTCATTTGCTAAAAATTGCCAAAATCATGTTTTATACTCATTATTTTTGGTAAAATTAGTTTAATTAAAAATAAAATTCTTTTTCCTCATTTCAATATTTGTTATTTATTTATTTATCAAAAATTCATATATAGGTTATTTCCTTTTTCTTTCCTTTCTTTGTGGCTAATAGATGAAATTATTTTTTTTTAATTAGAAATTTTGAATTTGTATTTTGAATATAGAAAAGATTTTAGTAAAAAGGAATTTTTTTCGACTAAGACTCTACATAATGTAAAATCAAATTATTCGAATTTCAATACGAGTATTGATTACTAAAAATGGATGTGAAATTAAAATTAGAAATAACAATTTCTGTCTAATGAGGCTCTGCGTGATGTAAATTTAAATTAGTCGAGATTCAATACGAATATCGATAGATTAAAAGTGGACATGAAATAAAAATTAGAAAAAATGCATCATTGGACCGTTTCAAAGCCGCAAAAATCGCTGAATTTCTAATATGTACACCTCTTAACCGCGTCTCAAATTTGTATTTTTCCATTTCCCACTAAAAGACTTCCTTCATAAGAAAAATCCCCACACGTTTATTTTTACATTATTTATTTATTTATTTGGTTTTAATTTTGTATATAATGTCAAGTCATATATCAAGGTAACTCTATTTATTAAGCTAGAATTAAAATTTTATTTGTACTTTTATATTTAATTATAATATTTAAATCACTTATTATGATATTTAAGTTACCTGTCATTTCCTACTAGTAATAGATTTTAGATAGTTCAATTATCTATCATTTTTTTGTTTTCGTTGAAATTTTAATCTAAAATCTTATGATTCTCGACTGATTTTGTCAATCACTTATCATGATATTTAGGTTATCTGTCATTTCGTATCAACAATAGATATTAGATAGTTCAATTATATATCATTTTTTTGTTTTCGTTGAAATTTTAATCTAAAATCTTATGATTCTCGACTGATTTTGTCAATCACTTATCATGATATTTAGGTTATCTGTCATTTCGTATCAACAATAGATATTAGATAGTTCAATTATATATCATTTTTTTGTTTTCGTTGAAATTTTAATCTAAAATCTTAAGATTCTCGACTGATTTTGTCAATCACTTATCATGATATTTAGGTTATCTGTCATTTTGTATAACAATAGATATTAGATAGTTCAATTATATATCATTTTTTTGTTTTCGTTGAAATTTTAATCTAAAATCTTAAGATTCTCGACTGATTTTGTCAATCACTTATCATGATATTTAGGTTATCTGTCATTTTGTATCAACAATAGATATTAGTTATCAATTATTTGCCCTTTTTTGTTTTCGTTAAAATTTTAATCCAAAATCTTATGATTCTCGACTGACTTCATTAATCACTTATCATGATATTTAGGTTATCTGTCATTTCCTACCAGCAATAGATATTAGATAGCTCAATTATTTAACATTTTTTATTTTTGTTGAAATTTTAACTCGAAACCTTATTATTCTCGACAAAGGTCCACAAAACATATTTGCCCCATAATATACCTGAGAAATTTCTTATTACCTTCCATATACATGCCTTTTTTTTTTAATAATTCACACTTCGTCATTATCAAAAGGTGCAACTTAGCTACGTTCATTTGTTCCTATCTTCTAGTCTCTCCAACAACCATAAAAGAAAAACTCTTATTGTGTTCAAATTTGCAAGAGTTTACTTCTCTTTCTTTCACTTGTTTCTCATTGAGATAGTGAGGAAATAAACAAGTGAAAAAGGGAAGTAACCATGGGAAAAAAACTTGATGCTTTACTAGGAAGAAGCTTTAAGATTAGTAAATTCAAGGCCATAGCAAATCTAGCCATTTCTAGGGTGGTTGTACTCAAGAACCAACGTCAAGTACGAGGCTCGATCGCACGGTCCGATGTGGTTCAGCTCTTAGATCTTGGTCATCATGAAAGAGCTCTTCTTAGGGTAGTTATTTATTTATTTCACTATATTGTTATTTTGATCGTGTGAAAAGTAACAGATTCAGTTGAACTCACGGAACCGTTATATATACCTCTTCATGTTTGTAGGTTGAGCAAGTCATCAAGGAACAAAACATGTTGGATGTCTTTGACATGGTAGAAGGATATTGTCTTTTGGCTATTGAAAGAATGAACCTCATTCAACAAGAGAAGTTGGTGTTTCTAATTTATTTATGTTTTTTTATGAAAATCTTAGTAGCTCAGTTGGTTGATTACCTGGTACTGAACATCCTCGTGATTTGTCTGTAGAATATGTCCTGAGGAATTGAAGGAGGCGATATCAAGCTTGATTTTTGCAGCTTCAAGGTGTGGTGAGTTCCCAGAACTTCAAGAACTTCGAGCTATCTTCACGTCAAGATTTGGGAAAGAATTCGCAGCTCGTGCTGTTGAGTTAAGAAACAATTGTGGAGTAAATACTAAGGTAATAAATAATAGAACTCCTGGTATGGTAACAAAATGATGTGCTAATGATGTACTGTTTTTTTACTAAGTAGATGATACAAAAGCTGTCAACAAGGATGCCTAGCTTAGAACAAAGAACCGAAGTACTTAAGGAAATTGCTGCAGAGAATAACATTGTTTTGAAAATTGAGGAATTGGAAAATACCGAGGTATGTTTGATATAACTCTTGACTTCTTACACAGAAACTGTTGTAGATTTTGAAAACTTTTACCGTTGAAAACAGGAGAAGAAAGTCGCCGTGAAAAGGAACGACGACCAGACTGAAGGATTCATACTGGATTTACCTCAAGATGTGGAACATGAAGCTCAGAGGAAGTATAAAGATGTAGCAGATGCAGCCCAAGCAGCTTTTAAATCTGCTGCGTATGCAGCAGCAGCTGCAAGAGCAGCTGTGGAACTCTCTCGGTCTGACTCACGTGATCCGGATGATCCCAAAAGTCCGAGTCAGAAGCCAAGGAATGTATTGGAATCTCGTGAGGATTTAAGATCTGAGTTTCATGCAGGAGAGGAGGAGAATAATGAGGGAGTGAATGTTGGAGATGGAGTTGAGAAGATCCAGACTAGTCAGAACTATGGCTTTCATTCTGAAGTTGACCAATTCAAACAGTTCAAGAGATCAGTCTCTGCTTCAAGTTCTGATTCAGCAGACGACATTCTTGTTGATGAGGTGAAAAGTCCCAGGCATGGCGTAATTTTTGATGAAATAGACGAAGAAGTTGGAGAGGAAAGCAGAATTCCGTGGTTAAAACATCCCAAGAATGAAGTTTTTGGTTCTCCAGTGCCCCAAGCAGGAATGGAAAAGGAGATTGAAGGATTCACAATGAAGCTAGACATAAATAAGAAGCCAATATCAGTGAGAAATAGAAAGAACTTTCACTGGTAACCAAGAAGGAATAAATGTTGATGAAAAGGAGATTTGAAGTATTCACAAAGCAAAGTTCAAAAATCCTATACATAAATAAGAGGCCAACAACAGGGAGAACTAGACAGAACTATCACTAGTGACCGAGGACGGATAAATGTTTGCTGAGATTTTGCCCGTTGGTGTGTATATAGTGTGCTTAGTCAATATATCATAGCTACATATTTTCTTTATCTTTGGAGATTCTGTAAGTTTTGGGGATATATTTTGTGCTTTGTCAATATATTGTAGCTTCATATTTTGTTTGCTTGATTATCAGCTCTAAACAAATAATGTGATGTTTTATAATCGCAGCGACACCAGACACAGAACTACTTTTGATTCTGGAGGTTCGGTTTCCAATTCACTATNNNGTTCGGAACTTTTAACACTATGGGTTGCTATTGCTATGAACCTATACAATTTTCAGTTGTCTTTTGACCACTTGCAATAGTGATGAGAGTAAAGCAAACAAGAGGTCTTAGAAAAGCAGATTAACATTACAAAATGAACAGATAACACAATTCCAAGAGTCTACAAATATATACTCATAGAACACCTGATCAAGTATATTCCTGCAGTAGTATGTAACACTTTACATATGATTACTAGCCTCTAACGACGCTTCTTGCCATGTCGCACCAGGTCAGCGAAAGACTGAAAATTCACACCAACATCCTCATCATATTCGACTCCAAGTTCCTCCTGAAATGCACATGAAATTAGGAGTGGACTTTAGAAAGAACAAGCAAAATATGAGAAGATCGACTTGTTAATACCTTAAACTCTTTTGGATCTTTCGGTGAGTTCTCAGTTATGGCATCCCATATATCTCTGAACATTCTTTTTCGCCTTCTCCACTGATTTAAGCCTTCTGAATACAACCCCTCGATGGCTTTTCTTTCTTCTGGACTAACAAGAGTAACACCTTCCCGCAATTTAATTAGTTTCTTTTCCATCTCATCAACCTTGAAATGATAAAAGAAGTTAGGATACTTTCCGAGTTATGCTTGAAGACCAGATTCAAATGCTAGAGAGTTCCACAGATTCTCTTCACCTCCTACCTCTTTTCTCAGTTTGGATTCTTTCGCGCATATCTCTTCCAGAGTCAAATTTGATTGCAGAGACTTCATCTCTGCAACAAACCATTATAATGTACACGTAACATCACTTGGTGAGTTGAAGATTATCAAATTCAAAAAAAGTCTTACTAATTGTACTACCAACTCACAGACAACAGCAAAAAGTATCGATGAAGAATACCTGCTTCAGCCTCACCGATGGCTTTCTTCTGTTCACTCAACTTCTCTTGTAGATTGGCATTTTCTTCCTTCATTCTATTAAGCTCTTCAGCGTCTGGGATATCAAACTGATCTTGCCGAGCCAGATAGATTTTCTGCTTGCCATACTCTTTAAATGATATCTTACCACTGTCACAGAGATTATCCAGGGCTTTTTGTACTGCAGCTTTTTTAAGGTTGAACTTCTGCAGTGCATCTGCTGCATTTTGAACATTCAATGGTCTATTTTGCTACATTAAACACCACGCGGAAAAAAGGAAAATCAGTGACTGTATAACTCAAAAAACTCAAGAATTTACAGACATTTATGTGCAATAACAGGAGTTTCCAAATTTTGACAGCAAACTAACAGCTATTCAGAAAAGATAAAAGACGGAGACAATAAAGCGCCACACAGCTATACCCTCTTGTCGACAAGCACTTGAAGCTTCAACTTAAGGTGTAATTATTCTACATCTCACACTTGCTTCCTCTAAATTTTTAATCTATCTTTTACAAGGAAGCAAATATAGTATATACCATAGCTTAAGTTACATCAAAGCTAATCAGTTTGATTAACAACAGCTTTCGATGTTTACACCTGAATTTCGAAGCAAAAGAAAATAAAGTGTAATGTACTGAACATTCCTTTATCCAAATTCCAAAATATCGTAAGATAACAGGATCTAAATAGCTCAAACTCTCCAAAAGTGTTGCCTGCAACCATGTCGAATCCTTCAAAAATATACTATACTTTTGGAGGAGCCGCACACGCAAGGATTGACATTTTTGAATAGTCCGAGCAAGATAGAACAGGATTCCAGTTCGCCTAACAACTTCTACTACATAGCTGCTAATTTTTAGCACCAAATTCCACTTCATTATTTAAACTGAATATCTATACTAATAAACCACCTAGAAATAGTTAAATTACAGTAAATTATCCATTTATCTTAAAACAATAACACTTTCAAAACATAAATCTAACTCTGGACGGCAAAAATTCTCTATATATCAGATACTTTAACTACATTTATATACACATTGCAGGTGATGAATCGCTTATCAAAAGAAAATCGCAAAAAAAAATGCAGAAAAACACTAACAAAAACATCGAATTAGCTATACTAATTAGCAAAATGATGAACTGCGTGTTACCTCGTTCACGAAATTGAGCACGATTCCTGCAAATTATTCAATAAACAAAAAGTCGATCAATTTTAGGATCTGTAAGTTAAGATTTCAAATACGAACTGATTCAATTTGATTTTCCGGCGAGAGAAGTTACCTTCTGTGTTATCTGCTTTAGGCGCCATGGATTAGGAAATTCACAGAGCTCCAGAGCGCGGGAAAAAAAATTTCAGCCAAAATTTCTCTGTTTGGAATTTCAGGTAAAATTGTAGAGGTATAAAAAGGGTCGAAGGGTGTTAATACGGTGTCGTATTAGGGGTCACGGGAATTTACCCTTATTGGAATCATTAATTACGAAAAGAGGATTCTTACCTTGCAAGTTTCGAGACAAAGCCCATGGGCCTTGTTGGAATGGACCAACCCAACTAGAAAGACTTTATGGGCTTTTAGTTCATGATAAGTCCAAATATAATCGATCGCGAAAGATAAATAATCGTTAAGGAATAGCTTCAACTTGAATAAAAAAAGAAATGAACTTGACCATGGTCTAAATTTTAATAATTCCTCTTTTCACAAGTTTCGTAAGATGGGGCATAATTGAAGTTGTACCTACAAGGCATAACTTTGGTATAATGTTCGTTCTACTTATCTTTTTAAATCATTCACAAGTCTAACCATACTTGTAAATCTTACGTGCAGTATAAACATGTTCATAAGTTTTATCGGACTGAAAAATATAATGTTGTCTTCGTCATCTTTCCTAATAATTGTTCAGAAGTTTTATCGAATTGCCAATTACTCCTAGATTCATTAGACTGACGACAAGACATGATACTATATTCGTTTTACCTATTATTAAATTATTCGCAAATTTTGACGGTGCTATTATCCAATTAGGATGCATGCACTAACGGTCTAAAAGTTATTTACACTGTCAGTGCAATCGTAAAAGAAATCTTGAAACAAAAATGACACTTATTTTTTCTCCTTCAACTATAGTACACTTAAAAAGAAGATGACACATCCCAAACAAAAACAATAACAAAAATAGAACTTGAAATGATCATTAGCCTACAAATAAATACCAACCAACAACAGTGAAATCCCACAAGTGAGATCTGGGAAGGGTAAAATGTACACAACCTTTACCACTATCTCATAGAGATTACGAGGTTGTTTCCGAAACACAATTTAGGACAAATTGCCACCACTTTGTTGCCACAAGTTGATAATATCAGTTGCTTGATTAAGCATAATAATCATTTGCTTTTGTGATATCCATGGCTTGCTCTCTAGTGTTGTTTTCAACTCTTCCCATGCATCTTTTCTTGGCCAAAAAAAGTATGGACTCAATGGTACACTGCCATAGTCTGGTAGAACTTGATCAAGGCCAAGTCCAATATTCTTCTCCATCCATATGAATTTTAACACTAGCCTTGGCTTCTCAATTACCTTTTTCTTCATATCAACTTTCTACAAAAACCAAGAATTATCATATCATTTTGGCTCACTATTATATACGGACAGATCATTTGTGTTCAACTGAATTTATTATTTTTAATATTAAATAGCGATAATACTATTATTTCGATATATAGGTATGAAAGTCTCACATAGATGTAGATAGAAATTGGATTTTCTAATAGATGGATTTTCTAATTATGCCTTTTTTCACTAATAAAAATATTCATAGTTTGCTAGGTATTAATTATTTTCATCGACGAGTGTTGTACTATTCTTTTATTTTTGAAGAATCAAACATTTTAAAAAATTTGAATAATATAATAAATTAAATAAATGATGAACGATATTTAAAATATATGCGTATAATAAAATCACAGTAAATGTGAATTTACGGACTAAAAATCTTACATTCTCATGTGCTCATTCTATAGATTCTAGATTAACTTATTAAAGGGCAAATTTCAACCTCAATTTCTTGAATATATTTTAGTTAATTAAATATTCAAAATTATTACTCACTATTACTCATTTTCATTAAAGGGGTAGATTAGCCTTTAACTATTAGAAAATTTGACAATTTTATAGGTCTTAGATCGTGGCACATAATTTATTTATTTTGATGGATAGAATTACTTAGTACAACGTGTTACTTCATGAAATTAATTGAGTTATTTGTCTAAATTAAACAAAAATGTCTCTTTTCTTGTCACATAATTTTTTAATTTCAACATTCTACGTACCATATTTAAAATCATTAAACTAAAAGATATTTTGATATATTCTACGGTACATAGCTTTAGTTCAAGAGTAACACATGATTAAAAAATGTTAGCATTTAGTAAAAACTATTTACCTTCTTAAACTCCATTAAAATCAGACAAATAAATCGAAACGGGGTAATAATTAAGAAATTAATATATTTTTTTTTACCTCAATTTCTTGAAGAACAGACTCTGAAGTCTCAGCTGCAACTGGTTCTGTTTCTGTAGCTGCAGAAGCAAAAATCTTATGAATTCTTCTTCTTGATGAAGCTTTGTTGTCTAAAGAGAATGAAGAATATTTGAAAGAAGGATTTTGTGTAGGTAAAGAAGGAATACTCAAATTGCCAGATTGAACTGACATTGATAACATTTTTCTGTTTTGGGGAAATTGGGAAAATATTGGCCTTAAAAAAGTGTACAGAGTGAATTAGAGATGTGATAATAGAATGGATAAGGTAGTAGTAGAATAGAAGAAAAAGTTGAAAATGGGCTAAGAGGCCCATTTTTTTGGACTTGGGTATATTATGGGATTTAAGCCCAAAGGAAAGTATGATCACTAGTATGTAGTATGTCATTTCATAAATAGCAAATATATAAAGTTTTATATTTCATAGTAATAATTTGCATAATTACATTTCGTAAATATAGTTATAGCATTTGTATATTTCTCGCAGTATTTGTATAATTTGCTATACAATTTGTAGTTTTTATATAGCGTTTGTATATTTTGATATACAATTCTTGCACAACGTTTGTATAATTCGCTATACAATTTGTACACAACATTTGTATAATTCGTTATACAATTCACAGTGTTTCTATAATCGCGCATAACATTTGTATTAATCGCGTGAATTATAGAAAACTCAAACTATATTTATTACAGCTAGATGTTTGCCGCGAACCGTAATTAATTCAGACTATTGTTATGTTAGCTAATTAACTAGTATATATTTGCTTATCCGGGTAATTTTTTTATTTAAAATTAAAAAGATTTAAAAAATGTTGGAATTAATAAATAGGCCATATTTAGCAATGTTAAGTTGATTTGGGGTGTCAAATCGACAAATTAGACAGATTGGGAAGAGTTAAAATAGGTTGAGTTAATGAATGCGTGCATTAATTGAGGTGTCAATTAGGTGAATCCGATTGAATTTTGGTGAGTTGAAATGGATTGAGTTAATAAATTAGAAAATGTTAGCCTACTCAGAAATTATTTGATTGACACGCTTATTATTATTATTTTAGAAAAAATCATTTTTCTATTCAGACGAATGTTGCACCTTAAACTTTTGAATGAATGTGATATATCTATTTGATTGTCCATGAAATTAAATCCCTAATTTTAACAAAAGATGTGCATATTAAGAATGCCCAAGAGGTACATTCTTTCTTGCTGATATTAAAGTCATCTTTGTAATAAAAACTGAAAAAACATGAAAATGAAGTTCATATATCATAAATATTTTTCTTCCAATGTCATTTTCTTTATAATTAGTAAAAGAGAAGACTTTTGATATATATGTCCATGCGCACAACTCATTCAAGTTTCTGAAGAAAATATTATTTTTGAGTTAAATTTATGATATTAACAAAATCATATGCTTAATAAAAAAAAATATTAGTCATATTAATTATCAAGTGAAAATGAGTTGCAAATTTGGAGACTACCAATTCAATCCACCTCAAGTAATACTCATCTTTTGCCCTTTGCATACACAAAAAGTATATTTTTATTATGAGCTAATATTTGCTAGAGGTGTCATACGATGATATCATATATCGTATAATTAAAGTACACAGAAAAAAATAAAATTTATGTTTAAAATATTATATAATAAGAATGTGTCATCAAGGTCTAAAGATAAATGGATGAGTAAATTAACGTTAAATAGATGAGTTGGACTAGATTTGAGTGGGGTCAAAGTCGGCTAGGCTAATCAATGAGCGGGTCAAAAGTTATTTTAATTGAAATGGGCTAAATCTATAAAGTTCTAATTTTGAATTCACATCTACCTCAAATGAACGAGAATGTAAAGGTTAAGCGTAATTTTGCTTTTATAACAATCAATCGCAGTATAATATTAATATTAATAGTAACATTTATTGATAGTTTACAAGAATATCATGAAGATGAAATTGAAAGTACCCAAGTAGATGAACCAGATAGGACACCCCATGAAAGATAGTTGGATACATTTGGAAGGCCGACGGTCAAAAAAGGATAGTGAAGGGAAAGAGATAAATGAATCTAGAAAATCTTACTTTGTAGGGTCAGATAAGCCATCTTTGGGCTGCAGCATACTTGTAACGAGGACAATATAATGTTCATTTTGATTTATTAATAAATGAACTTTGAGTCCGAATTTAAGTTTTTCGCAACGTTATTATCTCACGATGTGTATTCAGACCACTGTTTTTCCTTGTTGCCATGGTTATTTGCTCAAGATCATCGAGTTAAAATTAGAATTATGAATTGTATTGATAGATTGATTTTGTTTATTTATAAAAGAAAAATGACTTCTACTAAAAAAATTTAAAAGTTATTTTTCTTTCTAGTAAAAATTAATTTCTAGCAATCAAACATTAGAAAGTAACTTATTTAATTTCGAAAACCATCATACCAAAAACTACACATGCAATTAGTTCAAATCACACCTCTATCTAATTGAATAATTAACTGAAAATATTGCAAAAAAAATATTTTCTCATGTGTTAATAGAAGTCCTAATTTGTAGCAAAAGTTTATTTCTTTATTAGAAAAAAATTCTTTACTTATTAAACATGTTTACATGACCTAATAGTTGAAAATGGACGCAACTAAAATTGACAGAATGCTTCCACGTTTGATTTGTATAGAAACTTAGAAAATAGAAAGTCTCACATATCTTTTTAATTCATTTCTTCCAAATATTTTCAAAAAGATATCTGGTAAATGAGAAAAAAAAACTTCTTTTTTACTTGGTGTCTGTCTGATATTCATATTGAAATCCGAGTAAATTCAAACTCGTATATTGTTGAAGCAACGCTTCCAACAAAATTCTTTTCATCTCTCAAAGCTCAAAACTCGAAACTCGAGAATTCTGATTTAAGGATTAAGGAACACCAACAATCCCATCGTGATGTGTTGGTCAAATGAGAAAAATTGGAAACTCTTCAAACTACGAGAGATCATTAAAAGAAGTAGTGAACCAATTGTCTAGCAATACAAATTAATTTTGTTCCTTTAGCTATATTGAAAAGTCATTTAGCTTTGTATAGAGACACACAAAAAATAATTAAAATTATGAATAAGTCTCCAAGTATAAGCTTGCTCTAAATTCTTATATATATTTATTCATTTCATAAACCTTTCTCATAAATTTAATAAGACCATTGTGTTATTTCTTGAGCTATTTGCTACCACTATCTTTTTTCTTGTACCAAATTTCTGGTAATTCCTAAAATTCTTCTACCATTTTTTTGTTTTACTTTCTTTTATTTTTTTTCCCTTCCATTTTGAAAATCCCAATAATGGATTTTCTTTAATTTCCAACTGAATTTGCAGGTTTTAAGAGCAATACTGTGCTATTGGTAAGTCTTATAGAAAATCCAATCAGCATTTATCTTTTTATTAATTATATGTTCTTTAATTTTCTTTACTTAGAAATAGATTTTATTATCTTAATATAATTGATTTAAGCCATGAAATGTCATGCAACCTTTTTTTCCCAATAATTTATAGCATGACTGACCAACAATAACATATACATAGTGTACGTACATAATTAATAATCCTATAAGTTAGATCTAGAAAGATAGAGTGTACACAAATTTACTAAGTACTCCTGCATTGTCTAAATAGAGAAAAAGTTTTTGATAGACCCTTGATCGGCTAAAGAAACAACGTAATATAATGTAAATTTTTAAAAAATCTATCTATATATATACCGGCCAACTTATGTCACATGCCTTGGCAAAGCTAGCTTATAAAGTTGGGAGTTCACGTAAATTTAGTAAATTTGTCCAAATTCTATAGGTATATATAACTTGAAATTATTCGTGTGATGACTCAAGGAAAAAACCCTCGACTAACTTCGTGCCAAACAGTCGCGATAAAAAGGAAAACAGGGGGCAAATATTCTATTTATAAATTTTAAATTCTGAATCTGCATCTATTTTTTACGGTTTCATGATAGTTATTGTGGAGTGGAAGGGAAGTTTTTTTTTTTTTTTGGTTCTCACTATGGTGATGTAAGAATATTGACTGATCCAACCAAAGTGGTACACCAAAAACTCAATTTCTTCACTTTCATGCACGTCTTTTTTTATGGACCATCTTTTCTCATCATGTAGTTAATTAGATAGTGTACTTGTCTTGAGGCAGGACCATAGGGATCACTACTAAAAAAAATTATTATTTTTCAATAGAAATTTTTCATTTTAAAATACTCAATAACTATTTTTATAGATATTGTAATTGAAGCGGTAAGAAAAAAAATATAATAATGTTTCGTATGAAAAAATTAAAAAAAATTCTATTGTTTTTGTTTTTCATCGTGCAATTTCTCAATAAGCTGATTTTGAAGAGAAATGAACGAAAAATCATGCTCTATATCATAAATTTCTCATTGATTTGAGACGGAAAAGTCCTTTGTTTCTAGTAGTAAATAAAATTTGCATACATGTACACCATTCTCCCCCGATCAAGGGCAGAACTAAGTAGAACAGAGAGGTTCATTTTCTAAAAAAAAAATTATATAATTTATATATAATTAAAATAAGCTTTTATGTATATGTAGTAGATTTTGAATATCCTTAATTTAGCTTTCCGTATGTTTACCTTTTTCTATTAAAACTCTTTTAGTAAAAATTTTGACTCCGTTAATATCTCAAATCTCACGTATAAAATCATACTAAGTATGTTACTGTTATTGTTATTATGTATTATGTATATACATGTTAGTTTAGTATAACATGTTATACTAAAGCAACTCATTTATTTATTTATTTATTTATTTTCAGAGTCTATATTAAAGGAAGAGAAAAACAATACATCAAACAAAAATGGTGACCATAAAGAATTTCTTCAAGAAGGCTTCTCAAGATCATGACAACAAAGAAAAACTACTAGCACATGATGATGAGGAAACTAAAAATAGGTGTTGTTGTTGTATGTGTTTCACTCCATTACATGAAAGATTCAAAAGTTTCTTCAACAATATTCAAGATTTTGCTAAGAAAGCAATAGAGATGGGTAAAAATGATCCAAGAAAGATCATTTTTTCAATAAAAATGGGGTTTGCACTATCTTTTGTGTCTCTTCTCATTTTTTGGAAGAAACCTAATGATATTGCTCAATTTGCAATATGGGCTATCTTGACAGTTCTTGTTATGTTTGAGTTCACCATAGGTACTAAAATTTAACATCCCTCTCTTGTGTTTTCTATTGCTCATCTTTATTTGTTGTAGCAGATAATAAGCATTAACCCCCCACCCCCACTCCATCCTTAAAACTTGATACAAATTATTAGTTAGTGTTAAAAACACCTCTCTGCTTGACTAACGGAACTTAAATACACCCCTGATCTTATACAAGAGTTAAATACACTCCTAAATTCTTGCCAAGTTAAGGGGTGTTTTTAACACTTTGTGATAGATCGAAGTGTATTTTAATTTAGTTAGTCAAGTAGAATAGTGTTTTTAAGACTGTCAATAATTTGGGGATGAAACTAATAATTTGCGTCAAGTTCAAGGTGTTTTCAATACTTTTCTCTTTTTTTAAAAAAAAAAAATATTGTCAAGATTATAAATCCTATTTGTTATGAATGTTACATGTAGATAGTTTTAGCATGTAAGTTCTAAAAAATGTGGAATTTGTAATCTTGAAAATAAGATCGATTACTTGTTATAACAAATAAATGGTTAGACTTGATGGTATAATTTTTCTTTATATTGAAGATATATATGAGTTTAAGTTATATACGACAGGTAAACATAATTTAATAATGTAAAAATTACTTACACCGATAATGTATATAATTTAAACTAAATTATTAACAATGTAATTTTTTAAATGTATAATTAACTAAATACTTTTATTATAAGTTATTATTTTGATTTCTTTTCTTTGTTTATGGCAGGAGCAACTTTTATTAAAGGATTTAATCGTGGCTTGGGAACATTTTGTGCTGGGATGCTTGCTTTCATCTTTGCTCAATTAGCATTACGGGCTGGAGAAAGGGAAAAAATTGTAATTGTTGTGAGCATTTTTATTGTAGGTAAATACTTTAATTAACTAGCATAAACATGTTTTTTTTTTAAAAAAAATAACTAGGTTAAACATAAATATCAACATGTTCCTAAATTTAGGGGTCAGATGTGTGGTCCGAGTTGAATTTGGACGTGTTAAAAAGAAAATATACTGAGTTAAATAATTGCATAATAGTTCAATCCATCTAATTCTTACCATTTTTTTTTAAAAACAAATGTTTGTTTATTACCAAACAAAGCTTTTTTTTTTTTTGAAAAAAAATCAATATATATACCTATAAATAACCAATGCAACTAAACAAGACATATAATATTTCTTTATTTAAAAGTTTTAATAAAATTTCTCAAATGATCAATTTAGCATACTTGTCACTTGATACTTGGCCGAATTTATTCTAACTTTTACACCGACTAAATTTGAGCTACTCAAAATCGACAAGTTACTTAAGCGGATGGCTTAATTAATGATCTACCCAAATTTGGGTGATTCATATTTTCATCTGCTAATTTTTTTCCCTCCCCCCAACCCCCGTAAACTTGGAGATGTTATACAGTTGGTTGTTGAATCAAAAATATCGATAACCTCTTTAACTAATATATATATACACATATAAACACACACACAAATATATAATGTTAATTTCTCTTCAAGTTTAGTAAATATAATTTCTAATTGTCATTTTTCTTCTTCTTTTCTTTTTGCAGCATTTATAGGAACATATTTGAAGCTATATCCAACAATGGCACCATATGAATATGGATATAGAGTATTTATTTTAACATATTGTATTCTCATTGTGGCTGGAAATAGGACTAGGGAATATAATGTGGCTATTTTTACTCGTTTAGCCCTAATTGCTGTTGGTGCTGGAATTTGCTTGATGATTAATATTAGTGTTTGCCCTATTTGGGCTGGTGAAGATTTGCATCGTTTGGTCGTTAAGAATTTTATGGATCTTGCAACTTCTTTAGAAGGTATTTCCTTTATTTATATATCTGTCATTTAAGATTTTTGCACGTCTTCAGAGAAAGATATTGAACTAACAATCTTAATCACAGGAGTACAGATGAATTTCTCTATTATCACTTCGTTGTCCTAATATGTGTTCTGATTGTTATAATGAAATGGTGTTATCGAGAGTATATATTAGTAATATAATAGAATATGAAAGTCAATTTCACGTAAAACTTAGACTGATATAATTACTCTCATTTATTTCCCTAATTTGAAAATTATCAATAAATATTTAACTTTGAGACCATAAATTTTTTGGCAGGTTGTATAAATGGGTACTTAAGTTGTGTTGATTATGATGAAGCAACAAATGACTCAGATTACAATGGCTACAAATCTGTCATAGAATCCACAGGTCGAGAGCAAACATTGGTATGTTTTAACACAATTTTAAATTTGTCAGTAAATTTCATTTAGACGCCAGAAAGATAATCAGACAAAGTTAGACGATTTTTGAAAGACGAAACAAAGTTGAGTGACTTTGGTGTTTAGTTCTTATAAGTTGAGTGATGGTTCAAACATTCAACTGTTTTATCATGTGTTTAGATAGTCAGTTGGAACAGACTATAATATGAGTATACAAATAAAATTTACTGATCAATTTAAGAGACTATCAATATATTCGACCATTTAATATTGATCATTTGACATCCTAATTACTAATATTTTTAATTTTTATTTGAACAGCTTGGATTTGCTCTTTGGGAGCCACCTCATGGGCGTTACAAAATGCATAATAAACCTTGGAGAGACATTGTCAAATTAAGCAGTGGATTAAGACATTGTGCATTCATGGTCATGGCATTGCATGGATGTATCCAATCAGAAATTCAGGTTTTACAATTTACCTAATTATACCAATAAGCTATGTCACTCGAATCCTTCAATGATATCGTTATTCTGTATCATATTTTTTAAATATATAATATTATTTCTAGATGATTAGACTCACATTCAACGACATCTTTAAAGGGTTCAACCAAACAATATAGCCATTAAGTGGTCGAATTCTTATTTACGTCGTACCTTTTAGGGGCATGAAAAAGTAACTTATAAATAATGTTTACATTATCAATATTTGAAGAATTATAACATGTTATTTACCACACTTTTTAGGTTATCAAATTAGAAATTGTTTAAGTCAATTACATATTCTTGTACACCATCCTAACCTTGTATATTTTCAAAATATTATACACGATCAGTATATAGAAATTAAACTTCATAACGTTTTTTGCAGGCACCACCAGAGAAGAGGAAGGTTTTCCGCAATGAGCTTAAGAAAGTTGGTACGAATGCTGCAAAAGTTCTCCGCGA